>JAFLHD010000205.1:0-11342 GCA_018856295.1 Blastosporella zonata | reverse complement strand
TTGCCACGTGATCACAGGATGAAACATGTAATAAATTACAAAAGGACTGGCTGAACAAAGTGAAGACAGTCCTGCACTAAGCAGGGGGGTTTGGGGGGTCCCCCCCCCAAAGAGGAGGGCCCTGTGCCGAAGGCACGGGTAAGTCGCTCGTCTTTATGGTGCCATGACTCAATCTAGCAGCTGATCCAAAGTCATTGATCTGGGGGTGGCTGTATATGTGGAGAAACAAGAGCAATCACAACAAATGTGAGAAGTGCATGCACTGTCTCTTGGCAAGGAGTGCTATGTCAGGAGGTGTGCCACTTTTGGCTAAGAAGATGTAATTTCTTTTCCCCTTTTGAGATTGATCTTTCTATTTCAGGCAATGTGGTGCCAGGTGACCTTTCTTGTGGCAACTATAGCAGGTAACATTCAGATTATATTTAGCTGCTAGGGTGGTATCTTCACCCTGGTGTCCTTTGATCCACTGGCTCCAAGATCCACACAATCCATCTGGCACTATTATTGATTGTAGTGACTAAAAGTTCTATCTTATTTGTAAAAAGCTGTAACTACTTTGTCCGTGAGTTGATTGTGATCACAACAATATTAAACCGTGATGCGCATCATCCCGATCAGCTTATTTCTGGGCCTCTCCTATGCTCAAATTGCGAACAACATGTCATTGACAGTTTGTGTCGTTTTCTACCCTTTCCAGAGCCCAAAACTCATTCAATCTAGTCTGCACCGCACAGTCGAAGCCAAGTTAGACTGGCGAAGGTACTAGATATTTCGGGTGAACTGAGTCGATCAGTATAATGTTCACCATGCAAGTGGCACTCATTCATGTTCCGAAGAACAGCCCCACGTTGCTGCATACTGTAGATCCTTCCGCCCATAAATCAATGAACCACATCATATGTAATACGACTGAAGAAATTCGAACTTATACCATTTGAGCCAATCACAGGCAGTCTAAGGGCAGTTCTCCGCGCGCCACAAGATCGATCTAATCTGAGCTATCTTATCACGATCGCAGGGTAAACTCATTTTGCTTCCGGAGCCACCGTAAACGGAAGCCGAGTTCATCGTCGGGATTGCCTGCCTCCCTTCGTGTGAAATGTTCATCAAATCACACCAGCTGGCATTGTTCCTAACACGCGTTCAACATGGTTCCTAATACCACGTCTTCGTCTGCTCTCCTCTCTCCGAAGGTTACTCGAAGCCATTCCGAGTGCCCTGACCCCGCGGAAGTCTGGCCTCACTTACCGCCTAGCCCCAGGTAGCATAGACACGCCGTTGCTTTCGGTGACCTAGAGGATGGGGCTGTTGTTGGTAGCTGGGCTATGTCAAACCCAGAAGCCTTCGAATAGTCTTTCTGCTGCAACGTGCTCAGATGACAATCGACGACTCTTAACCCGAGTTGGGCAGTTCACATGAACTCACATCTCTTCTGCCGCCCTGCCATGACGCCCTGTCATGACGCCCTGCGAGTTGACTACTATCACAGGTTCTGTCTTCTCTTCGCCTGTGGCGAACGCCGAGGTGGTATGACCGTGATGTTTTCCATCGCGATGAAGTCATCCCGGAGAGTGCCAGCAGAAGTGAAGAGAGTGATGATCCCACTGGTGATTCAATGGACTGCTTCTCGAACTTCTCGAACTTCATATGAATCATGACATTCCACTGCACTTCACGTCCGTTTGTGGATGGTGGACGAAAGCTAGACCTCAGGGAGTCGACGGTGAGTCTATCATTAGTGGAGGGTAGGATCGATATACTTGCTCTCGAAACGCGGACGACGATGAAACTGGAGGATTATAGGAGTTCTCATCCCATATCGCTTCGGGTCCGTAACGTCTACATGCACGTCTACGTACACCGACAACGGCTACCTATCTCGGCTGGGCCCCTGTGACTCCTGTCCTCAGTATGATGAGCGGTTCACCCCACGAGCTCCGCAGGCATTGACTGAACCCTCATCTCGAATGACTTATCAAAGCCAAAAAGACTATCTCAATCTCTACTGATCGCGCTTTCCTTACATCCGAAGACACCAGCCCTTGCTTGCGTGCCGTTAATAGTAAGAGTCAAGGCTGCTAAACGCGTTCACACAGTGCTTTCATACACTGGTCATATATCTCCAACTCAGAAGGCTGGCTAACGGCAGGCAAGTGCTTCGATATCTCATGTGGTATGTATTAACCCTGGGCCCTGATGATGTTTGACAGACGACAAATGTATGTTATGTATTTACCCTCGTACGAAAGTGCCCGAAAGCAGCGAATTGCCAGGGTTCACGCGGGTTGACATGCACGCATGCAGTGTACAGTGTAAACTTCGCAGGGGTCGGGCAGAAATTTCCAACACATGGTTTCCACGAGGCTGTGACGGCATGGCGTGGGGCGTAATTAAGAAGAAAAAGAACCGATAACATTATACGGGTAATTACGGCGATGCAGTACGAAGGTATATGGACGCGGTAAACAAGCTATAGCGAGACAGAGTAAGAGTAAGATGGAAATGCGAAAAATAATACAAGAATGGGTGCTGAAGCAAGTGCAAGTAAATTGTTCAGCTCTATGGTGTATAAAAGATAGCGATAATAACGTGACGGGGGGAAAGCAAGCTCTCCATAAAATTAAGGGGAAGGAGCGACTGCGGAAAGGAAAGTGAAAATCACATCTGGGCTGGAGAAGTGAAGGGGGGTATAAGCTATGTACACGAAAAAAAAAACGGGAAAGCGATCCGTGTATCCAGTCAAGGAATACGAAGAGAGAAACGATACGTATGCTAATAAGATACATGCAAAGTCGCAAAGTGTTCCGATGGATGTAGGTGAAACACTGAACCTTCAACGAGCAACGGAAGGTGAGAACCGCGAGGACGCGGTGGTGTATGGCGTTCGTGTAGCGCTGCGGGAAGGCGGGCGCATGGGAGACTCGGGGGGCATCCAAATTTGGTGGAGCTCCGCCTTCTCCTCTGACGATGAACGCATCATTTTTGGGGGGGAGGGAGTAGACAGCCTGCGCGGTTTTGTTGGAATGGGGGGTGGCGCTGGGGTTGTGTGCCGCATGGGGCTAGGTGTCTGGGTCATGGAGCGGAGGCTAGTCAGGCCAGGAGTGTATGGACGAGCCATGGGTGTTTGGGTCCTGGTCAAAGGGGGACCAGGAGTTTGCATCCTCGGGAGAGGAGGCGCAGGCGTATATGGTCGTGTAGGGGAAGACATAGCAGGCGTAGTCGGTCGTGAAGACATCGAGGCGGACCTCTGATGCATCGAATTGAGTCGTGAGAGTGGCGATTGGGTCGCGGACGATGATGAGGTGTACGGAGTGGGAGATGTCGGTGGTGGCGGTGGCGATGTCGCAGACTGACGAGCATCTGAAGAAATACCTAGCGACCCTTTCAACCTATTCAATTCCACACAGACCGTCTGATACTCTTGCGCCTTATTTGTATATAGTTGACGCTGTAGAACAATTAGAGAAAAGTGTGGTGTACCATGGCAACGTGACTCACTTGTCTAGCGAAGGGGAAAATAGATGGTTAGATTTTAGAAAGTAGTGGCGTGGGGGATAGACGTACTTTCGTAATTCAAATTCTATTTTTTCATTGTTTAATTGAAGATCGTCGACCTTAGCTTTGAGGTTGGCTTCGACGGCTTTCATATTCCTACTGGCTTCGGAATGTGCTTGGTGATTCAAGAGGATGCAACGCAGTAGTACGACGCTGAGATAAAGCGACGGCTGTCAAAGACGTGAGCGACACAGTGGACAAAGATATAGAAGAAAGCTTACCGCTTTGATCTCATCCTGATTGACATACCCATCTAGTTCTTGATAGAGGGCTGATACCTCCTCTACCGAACATTTTTTGGCGGCGACCTTCGCGACCTTGTCCTCAAGCTTCCGGACGTCTGGTCGAGTACCGGAGCGCTCCATCTTGCGTGCCCATAAAGCCGCGAAGTCCGTTTGACTGGAGTCGACGTGAGGCACAGGCATGCGCCGCGGCGTATTCCACCCACTAGACGAATTGAAGTCCATGCGGATGATTCGAACGGAGTCATTGGTGAAATTTTCGCGGCAGAAAGGACAGACGGGCATGAGGCGAGAGGGCGTCTTTTCAACTATGGTACTGCAGCAACTCGAGCATAGGACGTGTCCTGGATTAATAGGAAGAAAAAGAACGAGATGAGAAATTTTCTCATGACTATTAAGCAGAAATTTCTGGCTTACCGCAGGGAATCGAGTGAGGATGGCACTGTGGGCCATACTCCTCCGCGCACACGTCGCAAGCAGATCCGGGAATAAGAGTTAGCATTAGACCAGCCAGTTGAAAGACACCTCTAGGGTGGTGGAAGAAAAGTGAAGGTGAACAGGGCGAAGGGGAAAAAATTCGCTCGAAACGATCATGGATATATAGCTCTAAGTCCAAATATGGTAACACCCTATATAGTGGCTTACAAACAAACAACCTCGGCCTTTCATATGTAGTACATGCATTTTTAATTCTTTCACCTCACCGTTCCTCTAGATTAATCTCGGTTATTCTTCCCCTTCTATGCAAGAAGCAGTAGCTCGGGACACCCGCCGCACCGTCTTAGACAAAAAATCCCGGTATCCCGATTTAGGGTTAGGGGGCCGCCAAACAACGCACCTCGTGTAATGATGAGCTCGAAACACATCTGATCATTTGAGACCTCCCAATACAGCCGCCTGTCAGGAACAGACCGGAGATCTTTTTGATGCGCTCTCAAAGGAACTCAAAATTCTCTTGATGACGGGAAGTTACTCCTCTTGATTCGGTAAAACAAAGTGGAGGCTTGAGAATTTACTAAAGTCAATAAGCAGCAGTTACACCGAAATGTCCGCTCTTATCATGCCGCAGATACCGCCCGATACGAAAATACCGATTTGTCTATCCTTATAAAATAAGATGACGATTGCGTGGATTGGGTCACACTCGAAGCTCCACCGGCCACTATAACCAAGCCACCAAGGGCTGTGTGTGTGAGGTCGGCCAGGTTCGCCTATTTGGTTCTCGCATAACCTCTCCCGTCTTCCGAAGGAAAGGTACTCCCATGACACAATTTTCTCTCCCATGACACCCTGTATGCCCATTTTGCGACGGGGGACGGTTTGCTTCTATTACTCTTTGTCGTGTACCGATACCTACAGCATGCATTATCGTACCTCTTCATCGATAATCTCTCCCAGGCGTGAAGCTGGCTCTTTCAATTTCAAATGATGGCTTTAGATCGACCTGGAAGATCTAATATCGATCGGGCACGTTTTTGCTCTCGATCCTAGAGATCTGTATGTTTTTTGCGATCTGATGGTTATCGTTCTGTCCAAGACGGAAGCATTTTTTTAACCTTCCATGCGACACGCGACTTGCACATATGTACAACTAGCGATGGCTACCCTATACCCAGTTCGATCAAAGCTATACTACTAGCTCGAATAACTCTTCTCTAGATGCAACGGGATGCGCCTTTTGACCGTTCTATCTAGTTGCCTTGAGGCTTGGGACCTTGCGAGTCCGGACGTCGAAGCTTGGCTTGCGGCAGATAGCCTAATTGATGCAGACGCCATACACACATGTTCTGGGTAATGTTATTCGCGGACTACGACGACATGCCGCATACACGAGGCTGATCCAGGGCATATCTATTGTTATCAAGACTCTGGGCGCGTTCGGCGCCACAACGCTTTAGTCGCGTTTCTCCTCGATAGCGAGATTGAGACACTAACGGCGGATTGGATCACGGATAGCTGTACTTTTACATCTCTCTCTCGACTTCATCCCCATTACTGCACTTTGTCTAGTGGGTGCGCGAATTTGCATGTTTTAAATCGGATTTAGATCCAGCTCGAGTCTCCTTTAAACCTCGCAGCGTCTGACGGTCGCTCCAGGATGTCACCGGTCCAACAGTTTATATGCATGATGATGAGTCGTGGTATAGAGGGAGGGGGGGTCGGTCAAAGCTGGGTCAAGTTGAAAGCGGCAGGGGCGCCGATTACACGCTGCATTGGTTTACGGAAACTAATAAGCAGGAAACAAGCAGATTCTACGGAACTATAGGAGTGGTATCGATACTGCGAAAGGGGTGCGACAGAGTCCGACGCGAAACACGGAACCGATGCTTGGCCTTGGGCAAAGGGCACGGAAATCGAGGAGACGCGTGAGTCCATCGGGTAAGTAGCTATTTCGAGTCTGCCTTTACCCACGTAACGATAAGTACTTATGTATAGGGTAAGTTGACTGTATAGTACAAAGAGGAGAGATATCGAGTGACTCATCCTTACTTCCGACAGCCGACGCCTTTGCGCATATTGATTGCCTTGGATGTATCGACCGCTCCATCTCTCCGTGAGAGCCATCCTCTTGCTTGCAGCTTGCCTTGCGCAACAAGCCCCTGTGGCCATCAAAAGAAAATTAACCTATGTTAGTACTGTCGTTTCCCTGTGAAACGGCCCTGAGCCCCCTGATCGAGCGAGTATGCCGAGATCGGTCGAGATACGGCGCCAAGTAGCGCCTAGCCTGAAATAGGTCTGACGGCGCCGCCGCCTTTCGCTTTACCACAGACCACACAAACAGCCTAAGCAGAGAAACCTACATAGAGGAATACAAGAGAAAAGAAGAGTGAGCGTCGAGGAGAGATGCTTGATGGGTTCAGGCTCACCTGTAGGGCCTGATCAGCAGGGCCCCGAGTGATGAGAGAGTGGTTGTTGACCGAAGTCGGGGGAACTTCGCCGAATGGGAAATTCCCGACATATTGTTCCCATTTTTCCCAGCCGCTCCGTATCCAAGTTCCAACTTATCCAACTTGTGTCGCGACTCCTTGCTTCGATATTTCATGCCGCGGGCGCGGCTTTTCTGGCTGCCCACTCTTTGAACATTGCGGTGGGTGGGGTCGAGTCTGTCCAGCTCCGATACGGCGAATGTCCAGGCCGGACATTCGCCGTACATACCCACACTGTCGCGAATGACAGACTACAGTTGGCGCGTTCCCGCGCTTCCCATTTTTCAGGTCCTGAGGGCTACGTGTTTCACGTTTTGACGGGACCCCCTGCTTGAGCTAGGCAAAAAAATTGTCAAATATGGTGTTATGACGCCACATGTCGCGCTCCTCTGTGGACTCCATTCCTGACAATGTCTCCGAGTTTGCCCGACTTTCCAACTAATGGATCACCGAAAATGCCAGTCCTCTTGACATTTGACAGTGGCTTGACTTCCTTCTGTGTGCTAAACAATTTGTTACGTAAAGGTCTTTTTTTTTTGCTCCGGTGCATAGTTTGGTCCTTTTCTTATCTGATCACCCTATTCAATATCTTTTTGTTCAGGTCCAGTATGAACTAGAGCAAGGAGTTCATTCAACTGGAGAAAGGCAGTGGCACTTGAGTTTTGGCGACACTTCACTTTATTCAAACTTCCTGATCCACCAAAATGTTTGCGAGCCTACTGAACGCGGAATGCTTGTTTCTGGGGTAGCTGCGGAAGATTCCGTGAGTTTTCAGGCTCTGTTTACGTGTAGGGCATGCTAGAGGTCACATTTGACGATCAGCAAGTGCACAAGGATTTAAGAGGGCTGTCAGGTCAACAAGACGAGAACGACGACCTCAAGAACGCCAAGCAAGCAAGCAATACGAGTCTGGGCTTGTTTTCATCTCATGAGGTGCTTATATTGACTGCACCACAGTGTTAATGTTTCCTATCGTCGAGTGTTTTGTAACGCGCAACGAAGACTTGAACTAAAGGCAGAGATAAAGCAACTCGAGGCTCAAGCAGCCTCGTCTGATTGGCCGCAGATTGACGAGGAGAAGAATTTGGACGTATGTTGCAAGAGGCGGCGGCATCATGTAGATTCGATAGAACCCAAACGCCGCCGTTCATAGGACAGATATCGTGATATATCCCATGGCCGGCACTCCTCCACGGGAGCTCGTGGATCCACCCACAGCCCTGATCCAAATCAAACGGAAACGTTCATCGTGGCATCACAGCTGTTCCTCATCTGTAGTTAGCACGCAGCCGTACTGCAAAAAGCACCAGACATCTTCTCCACATCGAGGCCGCTCAGGTATCCGAGTCGAGCGATACAGCAATCGATTCTCTCGCAGTCCAAACCGAATGCGAATGGCGCTCAGCTCAACCACACAACATGGACTGGATCAGCGCTGTACAACAGTTTCACATTTCCGAGAAAATTCTCGAGGCCGCTCAGGTGTCCGAATCGAGCCATATAGCATTCAATTCTTCCACAGTCCAAGCCTGGAGAGAAAGACGCGCACCTCAACCCCCCAGCATGGACTTGATCAGCGCCGCTTCACCATCTCGAAAAAATTTACATCATGCTGGAGCATCTGACGGGTTCAAAGAAATCACTTAGTCGCCTTGACATCGTCATACGATCGCTAAAACATCTCAATGCGTCTTTGCAGCAGGGTTGCCGAGACGAGTGGCTGAATTGGAACGACTCCCTGAGCCTTTACATGTCTTGCCGGCGAATCCAGTTACTGTAATTGGACTTGAGGTAGAACTTTCCACATTTAGTCAGGCATTGGCAGTCATAATCCTTCAGGCCGCTGCTCTCGAGGCGCAACTGGTTGAGCTTGGCGCCCCGGTGAAACCTGATCATGATAAAGGGACGGAAGGTACATATCGGTCTTCAGAATGGGGGCACTGATGCAATGCTATGAACAGGTCTCGGTGCACAGTTCGTAAAGGCCAGGACGGAGCTGTTGCAGGGATCGACGCCGAGGTCATGTGGCGGGCGCGGAGAATGGATCGAGTGTCCGAAATGAATGCCGTCAATCAAGAGGCGCGTGAGGGTGCCGGCAAAACGATGCGGCAGGTGAGAGGTCACACGGGGCCGGTGCTGCCTTGACCTCGGGGCAGTGCGGGGACGCTGCAATATTGATATTGTAGGTGAAGAAACAAATATACTGAGACTATAGGTAGTAGGCAATGATTATATATTGGTATCTAAAGGTGGTGATGACCTCCTTCAACAGGAGCATGTGCAGCATCTCTTTGATGTTCAACGGAACGGAAGACCCAGTTGTGGTTCCGGCAATCCTTGAACTTCTGCAGTGTCTCGAAAAGGCTCATGAATAACGCAGGGAACTTGATGATGGAACGTACGCACCTACTATATTTTCACATCAAGTCATGCTGTCACTTATTCCATGATTCATGAGTCGATTGTACTTCCATTCATCGTATTTTTCGACCCTTTCTGACCGCTCTTTGACAGTCAGGACCGTCTGAATTTTTGTCGCTACGACGTCTACCAATACCTCGTACAGTGTTGATCTTGACCTTCGATGTGATGTGCAGAAGGAGTCGGGGCATAGGCTTTGGCTCTACCATGTAAACTCTCTGCAAACAGTTTTCCCAAGAATTTGAAACCAATGGAGGGTGCGTCGGTCTCGCTTTCACCGAAACTTGATTCAGATATCTCATTCCTGAATATTCTTGAACGTCGAGCACCGACGGTTAACTGCCTATAACTCGTGACATTTGTTTAGAAGAGATCCTGATTACTGGAAGGCGTGCAACTCAAGGTGGATGAACACCATCCCATCCTGACTTGGAAGTGAACAACTCAATCCAAAATCGGCGCACCGGCGTGTCAATGTCGGAACCCATCGGCAACTGGGGTCTTGGCACAGTGGTAGCGCGCATGCTTCGCATTCTTGTGCCTGCATGAGGTCGTGAGTTCAATCCTCACAGGCTCCAATCAATACATTTTGCTTCATTATTAAATATATTGATAGCATCGTAAATCGGGGCCTCTGTGACAAGCGTAGACGTTTCGGTCTGCGAATGCGTGCGCTGGGCATTCGCAGATGGGTTGGATGACAGGATAGGCCAACACAGGGCTAAAGCCCACATATATTGAGTCTTCTGTGAGTACTGGAGCATCGAAGCGAATGGAGGGTGTATGATACAATGAGGGAAGGGAGAGAGGGACACGAAAAAATGGGAGCGCGCACTAACTCAGAACTGGTAATACATAAAAAATATAAGCCAAAAAGGCCATACACCAGCGAGGGATAGGGCCTTACGCCGCTAACAAATAACACAAGAATTAATTTACTCAAACTGCACGGACCGAGTCGCTAGTATCTTTTTCAATTTGATGTCAGTGCGTGATAAGAGGCAAGACACGGCTGTCTCACTAGGATTGCAATGCCTGCACCAGTCAATGGAAGTGACAAAGAGTCACCGAGAGACGGCACTGCTGGTGAAGATGAGATGGTTGCCTAGAGTACGCGAGCGCCTGTAACGCTCACCTAGGAGAATTGCACGTAGATGGGGTTTCGGGAAGAGTGCAATCTGAGATGCGAGTGACGTCACTGTACGTTTCAGCGCAACTTTGGCTCAACATGAGCGTCGTGCCGATTAGTGACGTCCCTCGCTTTTATGAGAAGGGTTTGCACTACAGGCAATGAGAGAATACGCCAACGGAGACAGAGGTCTCTGAAAACGTTCCCTACCCTTGGAATCCACGTTTGCGGCGACCTCTGTGACAAGCGTAGACGTTTTGGTCTGTGAATGCATGCGCTGTGCATTTGCAGATGGGTTGGATGACAGGATAGGCCAACACGGGGCTAAACCCCACATATATTGAGTCTTCTGTGAGTACTGGAGCATCGAAGCAAACAGAGGGCTATAAGAAAGCTGTGAAGGAAGGAGGAGGGGTAGAGGTGGTGATGTATGTGACGTGAGTGTAGGATCACGATGTTTTTGCTAGGTATAGCGCAGCTCAAATGCATGGATTATTGTGAACATAGAGAATCCACGCCACGGATGTCCATCTACCCGTGGCTTTGATGATGTCTTCTGGGAGTCTCATTGCTGCGTAATAAGTAGCGCCACCAGCTCGTAGCAAATGCCCTCCGAGATTGGAATTAGGTAAATATGAGGCTAGTTTTGATAGAAACCAGCTTCTGGTCAGTGGGGAACCATTTTTGCAAATGAAGAGGGTGGCCCGACAGTCGTGTTGTCGATCTCGTAAGGAAATATAGTGATGGAGAACTTTAACAGGGCATGCTGTTCATTGGTTTGACAGCATGATGTCGGTTCTGCGATAAAATGAGTCGGTTTTGTGGTAGGGAAGTCGATATTTAATGCAATTTGCTGTCATGAAAAATGTTGACCATTTTATTGTCTTTCTCCACTCAACAAATTTTGAAGGAGATACGAGTTTGCCTAGTCTGTGACATGCGTAATAAGCGCAAGAGGTGATTGCCAAGAATAATACGTCATCGTAACACGTAGAGGGGAAGGTGGAGTTGAACATTTGTTGGAGCTGGGATATGCGCAGTGGCGGTTTTTGATTGACGGATGCGCCT
>JAFLHD010000204.1:0-11408 GCA_018856295.1 Blastosporella zonata | reverse complement strand
TTTACAAATCTCACAAACCTCCCCCTATCTCTGACTACAACTTACTTACTACACCATTACAGCTTTGGCTTATTGGACTGCTTCAAACATATTTAAACTGTACTTTACCTTCAGTACAGGGGACAATATTATACCATGGGCTCGTACGCACGATTCTCCATTGTCACCTTTCCAAAATCCTTTCTAAGAAAGTCACGACGACTTTGAAATCTCTCTTCTCTCTCATTGCTCTCGAGGACTCCGACAGTCCTATATCTCTCTCTCATGCTAATAATTGTCACTAGCATCAAAGTTCGAGCAGTACACTTTCAAAACCGTCTCAAAATCTTGCCTTTAATCCAAAATCCATCCAAAATCCCTCACCATTGTCACGTTTGTGTTAAACACAATATTATACCACAGGCTCGTACACACAATTCTCCATTGTCACCTTTCCAAAATCCTTTCTAAGAAAGTCACGACGACTTTGAAATCTCTCTTCTCTCTCATTGCTCTCGAGGACTCCGACAGTCCTATATCTCTCTCTCTAGCGCTAGTAGCCATCACTAGCATCAAGTAACATGTCTTACTTATTCTACCATTTTAACTGATACTTTCAAAATTATCTTTCAGAGTTTGATCAGTACGCTTTTGAAACTGTCTCGAAATCTTGCCTTCAATCCAAAATCCATCCAAAATCCCTCACCATTGTCACATTTGTGTTTTATCACCTCTCCATTGACTCCTCTTGCCATCTCTCTCTTTCAAAATCCCTTTCAAAATCCTACAGTTATTCTGTATCACACCTTTTGTGCTAGCTCTCAAAACCTTTAGGATGACCGATCCATTTCAAAACCCCACTCTATTGGAAAAGCAAACTATAACAAAGCCCTGAGCACAATTGCACTTATTAACCCGCCCACTTATTCTATAAGGTTTCTACAAAGGACCCAAAACATCATCTTTTCCTTATCCTCAGGCGTTAGCCCATGCAGTCACAAACCCACATCGCAGCTACCACTACACTTTTATTGAACACTTCCCAGTTTTGGTATCAACCTTTTGACCACCTGCTACTAGTCTAAGCCGTGTGCCTTGTCATCAACACACTCAATAAGCAATCAGTTTGACACTATAATCTGTTGATGACTGGTTTGGCCTTTTTTGCAACTCACGCACTCAATAAGCAATTGGTTTGACACTATAATCTGTTGATGACCAGTTCAGCCTTTTTTGCATCACTATCTTTCTTACCTTCTATCCCCTTATCTTTCACTTAACCGTTAGTTAGAGGTTTAACACCCTCTCTAACGAGTGATGCTTTCTCATCTATTGACTTCATCATCTCAGTTAACATCCTTATCCCATTTATCACTCTTTTTCTTAGTTACGCTGTGCTGTGGTGACTTCTATCCATTTAAGCAACTTCTACTTCTGCAAATCTTACAATTACTTCTATCTATTACTACAGGACACTTACTATATTGCAGCAGTTTTGGCTTCTTGGACTGTTTCAAACATATTTAAACTGTACTACTTTACTACAATAAAAACATAGAAGAGCTGGGGTACAACCCAGTCTTGATCATCACCATTCTCTAAATCTCTTAAGTGAAATTACAAAAGTTTCGAAAAACCTCTCAACTCTTTTTATCATTCTCAAGGACTATGTCAGTCCTGCGCCTCTTAAAAATCATTAGTACTGGGTAACACATTTTACTCACTCTACCGTTTTCACTGATACTCTAGGATTATATATCAGAGTTTGATCAGGCTTATTCTCAAAATCTATTTGAAATTGTTTCCTTAAGTTGTCACACTCCAAGACTACCCAACAGCATTCCCCTTCTCCTTCAAAATCCACTCAAAAACCCCTCATCACTATATCTCTATCCTCAACTAATCAGTTATTGACTCACTCTAACCTTTGGCTTTGAAATCTATTTGAAACCTTGTACACTCGTAATAGTGACTCTGCATTGCATCCTTGGTGTTAGCTCTCGAAACCTTTAGGACAACTAATCCGTTTTGATTCTCCAGTCTACGGGAAAGTGGAACTATAACAAAATCCCTGAGCACAAATTGCACTAACTAACCAGCCCACTTGTTCTATTGGTTTCTACAAAGGCCCCAAAACACTTTACCCTATTATCCTCAGGCGTTAGCCCACGCAGTCACCAATCTGTTAACCTGACTTACCTCAATGCTCTTACCTGACTCTATACTGTTTTGGTATCACCTTTTTGATCTCCTACTTATAGTCCAAGCCGTGTGCCTTGTCATCAATGGGTTTAGGAGGTGGTGACACCAACATCCTCTACTGCCTAAGTATTGCACCATGTCAAAGCTCCATAGACTGGCCTACAATGTCATAAATTTCTTGTTACTTTAAAATACAAGTGTTCTTCTTTATCGGAGTACAATTGATAACTTGGGTCTTGATAATGCATGATCATGCATGAATGATGATGCAATCATGTTGATTCAGCACTAGAAACGACGAAACAATGATAAGCCTGGCACATGGCCATCAATTATGTGGACAGCACTAATGACAACGACAATGAAACCAACATACTTCGGAGGACTTATGGAATGATGATATATGATAAAGTGATAATAAAACATAGAAAGACACATAATTGAATAACATAATGTTGTCCAAGTATGAGAAAAACACAAAGAGAAATGATGGGGGAATGATGGGAAACATAAGAGAACATATGAATGAACTACATATGAATGAATGCAAGGAAATGATGGACATTGACAGAAAACATATGTGAGGAAAAGGAGAATGGGCGGGATGAAGGAGGATGAATGATGACAGATAACTAGGAGGGCACGGGACAGTGTTGGGGACAGCAATCAGAGGGTTTGATGTGTGATTGGTGATGGCACGTGAGATGATTGACGGAAAACATATGTGAGGGAAAATGATGACTGATGAACAGGACTACACAAAACATATGAGCGGAATGATGAGAAATGATGGAGAATGTCGAGAGAATGGGCAGGATGAAGGAAGATGAATGATGACAGATAACTAGAAGGGCAAGGGACAGCGTCGGGGACAACAATCTTTGATGGATTTGATGTGTGATTGATGATGGCACGTGAAGTGATGACTGGCACAGTGGTTTCCGGTGAGATGGGCTATCATATATATTTATTCTCAGTAGTAGATATCTTTGCTAATGAGGAGTTAATGGCAGTGTGCAGTCCTTGCGAGCTTCTGGCATGTAAGCCTGCCATTGGGGGGGTACTTTGGCAGGTTTGTAAGCCATCAATGTTGTGATGTTGAGGTGAGATGCTCAGACTAGTGCCATTATCTGGCTCAATGAGGCCACCAAACGACAATCAGAGTCAAGCCACCTGCGATCACCATGCAAGATCAGCAAATTTTATGTGTCCAGGCGCGCCCATCAAATTGAAGCTGCTTAGATGACAATGTCAAATTTTGAAGTCATCATGTTTTTAATCAGTAATAATATTGATATAATAGGGGAAAAATGTAACTTACTCAGGTTTGATAAAAGACTTGAAGCTGCTTAGACAATGACTTCAATTTTGAATCTGTAATCAGTAATAATGTTGATATAATAGGGTAAATAAAACTTATTCAGGTTTGATAAAAGAATTGAAGCTGCTTAGACAATGACTTCAAATTTTGAAGTCATCATTAGCAGGGGGCCTCGCAAAGTGACGTGACCTGAATATTTGGCAACTCTGCCTTGATCTCCCTGAGATCCACAATTGCGCAGATCTCAGTTGCCATCACCTTACAAGCTGAATTACAGGGCCCTGATAAGTTCCAAGAAATAACTATACATGATAGATTTTGAGTCTCGGGGTAAATGCAAAATCCAGCTCAGTCAAAACATTCATTTGCATACATACTCAGTCTATCAACGTCTGGCCGTGCATAGAACTTGACATCTAGGAAGTGGAAAATGAATTCTTTGCCTGAGAAGATACAGGAATTTTATGGTGGGAGGGTGTAAGGCGCCAACTCACCACGCGCTTTGCCTTCACTGGGCAAATGAAGTGAAGGCAGTCCTGCACTAAGCATTGTAATGAAATACAAAAGAACTGACTGAATAAATTGAAGGCAGTTCTGCACTAAGAATTGTAATAAAATACAAAAGGACTGCCTGAATGAAGTCCTGCGCAAGGATGGTTAGAAATTAATAATTACGTAATTTGATCCCACGGCAAAAGCTGCATGAAGTCGTGAACGTCAAGGGTGGGCCGACGGCTCGACGAGGAGCGCTGTGGATCTTGGAGAAAATGCATGCCCTCCGTCAGGAAATTCTTCCCCCGAGCGGTGCAGAGTTTGCGACGAGTTTGAGGCTGACACCGTCGACCCTCGGGGAGCTGCGGACACCCCCGAACGCGACGACAAGACACGAGTTTGCAGCACGGGCCTTGTGCAACGTGGTCATTGCGCGGTCGAGCCTTCTCCGCATTTTCGAAGTTCGCGAGGAGCCAGCGGTACCCCAGGTCGACGATGAGCGGGAGAGGAAGAAGGCACTCAAAGGGGCTGAGGCAGTCGAGGGAGAAGTTGAAATGGATGAACATGGAGAGGGATTTGTGAACATAGCCAAGGTGATTAGTTTGGTTCATGTAACTTGTGCAGAAATCACATATTTGCAACCTTTTGAGCAACACTGACTGAATTGTCAACAGTCCACCGGACAAAGCGTCGACGTGCGAACCGTCACCAAGTTTTATCTGGTGCGAGAACACCGACTGCATGGCATTGTGACGGGTATGGAAGGTGTCAAAATCATTTCAACACTCGAAGACAAGCTCGACAGGCTGGTGGTATCCTTCAGGGATGCAAAGGTATCAAAATACGTGATACACAATGTTAATTACTACTGAACTTTTACTTAGATTGCGCTCCTCGAATGGTCAACTGCAGTTCATGACTTAGTGACTGTGTCAATTCATACGTATGAACGTGCGCCACAATTAGTACGTTCTGCCGTTCTATTCAGCCAATGTTACCTAATGAGGTGCTTTATAGATGTCCTTGGACTCACCCTTGTTCCGAACCGAGCTCCGTGTCGACCCTCTGTCGCGTTGTTCGGCACTGTCTTTGCCTAAAGATGCCTTTGCAATCCTTCCCTTCTACCAAACGCAGGCTGAACTCGATGTAATGGACCAGGATCAGACACAAACAAGGTGCGCTTCCCCACTATACACGGTCCCATAGTCTGACGCGACGCAGAGACGTGCCTTACGCGCCGAGTTTCGTATTGGACCTCCCCGCCGCTGTAGAGCAAAATATCCGCAACATCGTCGACTTTGTATTCTTACCTGGATTCAACAAACCCACCATCGCCGTGCTCTTCCAAACACAGCAAACTTGGACAGGGTACATCCTCTCATCTTCTCAAGATTTCCCTTCTGACGTTTACTATCAGGCGACTGAAGGAATTCAAAGACACAGTCCGACTCGTCATCTTCACACTCGACATCGTCACTCAGTCGTACCCCATCATCACGTCTGTGCAAGGGCTCCCGCATGACTGTTTCTCCGTCATGGCATGCGCAGCCTCTCTCGGCGGCGTAGTCATCCTCAGCGGTAACTCCATAATCTATGTCGACCAATCCTCCCGCCGCGTCATCCTCCCTCTCAACGGATGGCCCTCGCGCATCAGCGACTTCCCTTTGCCCGCAATTCCCCCTGAACATCTTGACCGCAACATCGAACTCGAGGGTTGCCGCGCTACATTCGTGGACGACAAGACCATATTCGTTTTCCTCAAAGACGGCACGGTATGCCCTGTCGACATTGTCATTGATGGGATAACGGTGTCGAAATTGACTATGGGTGCTGCCTTGGCGCAGACTACGATACCGACTGTCGTCAGGCGCATCACGGATACTCATGTCTTTGTTGGAAGTACTGTTGGGCCGTCCGTACTGCTGAATGCTGCACATGTGGAGGAGGAGATCGACGAGGATGAGGAGATGAGCGCTCCGACTGCTGTCGTTCAGATGGACATTGACTACGATGATGACGATGGTAAGCTTTCCCCCTTGTCGAAGTTTGGTGGATCCTGAAAAAGCCGTCTAGACATTTATGGAGACTCCAAGATGGCTGAGCCAGCTACGAAAGGACACACAAATGGCAAGGTGGCAAAGAAGACTCGAACGGTCATCAAGCTGTCTTTATGCGACTCACTGCCATCTTATGGCCCTATAGCGGATATGACATTTTCTCTTGCTCGCAACGGTGTAAGTGACTTTCAAACGATGTTTTTTTAAAACCCTTCTCAATTTCTCTCCACAAAGGAACGCCCCGTGCCCGAACTTGTCGCTGCGACCGGGTCTGGACCTCTTGGCGGATTCACCCTTTTCCAAGTAAGTCTTTGGTTCTAAATTGTATACTGCTTTCTAAATGAGGACCCTCCAGCGCGATCTCCCAATCCGCGCGAAGCGCAAGCTTCATGCGATCGGAGGAGCACGTGGAATGTGGTCGTTGCCTATTCGTCAACCCGTGAAGACGGGAGGCATAAGCTACGAACACGCAGTGGACCCATATCACACCGAGAATGATACTCTCATCCTCAGCACTGATGTCAACCCCTCGCCTGGCCTCTCTCGCGTAAGTTGCTTCCCCACTTCCGAGCCCTCCATATGATTTGACATGCCATCCAGATCGCTACGCGCACTGCTAAGACTGACATCGCAATTACCACTCGTATCCAGGGCACCACGATCGGCGCTGCTCCATTCTTCCAGCGGACCGCCATACTGCATGTCGTGACGAATGCCATTCGTGTCTTGGAACCAGGTACGTCTTTCAGCGTAATACCTCGGGCTTTGTCGTACTCATGCCTGCGACGTCTACAGACGGCACGGAGAGGCAGATCATTAAGGATATGGACGGCAATATGCCTCGGCCCAAGATTAGGGCATGTAGCATCTCTGACCCGTTCGTACTCATCGTGCGAGAAGACGACTCCATTGGGCTGTTCATTGGTGAAACGGAACGTGGAAAGATTAGGCGTAAAGATATGTCCCCCATGGGTGATAAGGCTTGTTGTTCGTACCTTCCGCGGTCTACTATAACTCACTTTCTGTAACAGACTTCTCGATATCTTACTGGCTGTTTCTACGTCGATTGTACGGGACTGTTCGAACATAACTTGCAGAGCAGTGCCCCGGTAAATGGCGCCACCACAACGCTGCAAGCAGCCGTTAATGCTGGCAACAGTGGACAGTCCCTCATCTTGATCCGCCCTCAGGGTGTATTGGAGGTAGGCCTGCATCCATAACGACCTCGACCCACTAATAGTGTCCGTGTTAGATTTGGAATCTCCCAAAGCTGGCATTAGTATTCTCTACATCAATGTTATCCACATTGCAGACCGTCTTAACCGACTCACATGATCCGCCTTCTGTATCGCTTCCGCAAGACCCTCCACGGAAGC
This sequence comes from Blastosporella zonata, assembly GCA_018856295.1. Classification (NCBI taxonomy): domain Eukaryota; kingdom Fungi; phylum Basidiomycota; class Agaricomycetes; order Agaricales; family Lyophyllaceae; genus Blastosporella; species Blastosporella zonata. The sequence goes on along the minus strand of JAFLHD010000204.1, from coordinate 3,981 downwards.
CCCAAGATCTCGATATTGAACAGATCCTGCTTGCTCCGATCGGAGAATCATCACCTCGGCCACACCTCTTCGTATGTCCATAAGCACTCGCTTCTGTGTTCCTGGGTCTGACATGCTGTTTGCGCAACCAGGTTTTCATGCGATCGGGGCAGCTGACCATCTACGAGGCGCTTGCCGGCGGCCAAGCACCTGAGCCCCCAGCCACAGTCCGGGCATCAAGCCTAGACATCAAGTTCGTCAAAATCCTCTCCAGGGCATTCGAGATCCAACGACCCGAAGAGAGCGAAAAGAGTATCCTCGCGGAACACAAACGTGTGTTACGCATGTTCATTCCGTTCGCCACGACGCCTGCTCCAGGAACGACCTACGCGGGGGTGTTCTTCACCGGCGATCGACCAAGCTGGATCCTCGCCACAGACAAGTGCGGAGTGCAGCTGTACCCATCTGGCCATAATGTCGTACACGCCTTCACACCCTGTTCGCTGTGGGAATCGAAAGGCGATTTCTTGCTTTACTCTGAGGAGGTACGTGTGTGATGGACGCTGAGCTTCAATCTGACGTCGGAACTGCAGGGCCCAAGTCTGCTTGAGTGGATGCCGGGATTCCATCTTGAAGGGCCTCTTCCGTACCGGTCTATTCCTCGTGGGCGATCTTACTCCAATCTCATCTTTGACGCCTCGACATCCTTGATCGTCGCTGCATCATCCCTTAATGCCCGATTTGCTTCATTTGACGAAGATGGAAATACGGTTTGGGAACCAGAAAGTAAGTGCTCTTGCGTCCTATCACGGAAGACTGAGGTTCATGGCTTGGTTCCCAGGTGCTAACGTCTCGGACCCTTTATGCGACTGTTCAACCCTCGAACTCATAACACCGGATATATGGGTGACAATGGATGGGTACGTTAAGCCTATGGTACTAACTGGCCAGTACTCATGTTCCGAACAGCTTCGAGTTTGCCACGAATGAATTCATTAACGACATGACCGTGGTGACACTCGAGACTGCAAGCACTGAGACCGGGAACAAGGAGTTCATTGCTGTTGGAACCACCATCAACCGTGGTGAGGACCTGGCGGCCAAAGGCGCTGTGAGTTCTTGGTTTTTTGTACATGTGATTGTTCGACTAAGAAATGGTTTAGACATACATCTTTGAAATTGTGGAAGTTGTTTCTGACCCTGCTTTCGCGTCCAAACGGTGGTACAAGCTGCGCCTGCGGTGCAGAGATGATGCCAAGGGACCCGTCACGGCTGTCTGCGGTTTCAATGGCTACCTGGTCTCGTCAATGGGACAGAAGGTTTGTTGTGATCGATATGCCGTTTTTGACTCCACCCTGACCCAAGATCTAGGTCTTTGTTCGTGCATTTGACTCTGATGAACGCCTCGTCGGAGTCGCGTTCTTAGATGTTGGGGTATACGTGACGTCCCTTCAAACCCTGAAAAACCTTTTGCTGGTAGGGGATGCTGTCAAGAGTGTCTCTTTCGTTGCGTTCCAGGTCAGCTGCGTGCTCTTGGATGAGTTTTCCTGTTGATATCGTTATAGGAGGATCCATACAAACTCGTTTTGCTAGCCAAAGACATCAGCAGCGTCTGTGTCACCAAAGCTGACTTCTTCTTTGCCGATGGTCAGCTTTCGATCATGACAGGCGACGAGGAAGGCATCATTCGAGTGTACGAGTATAACCCTCAAGGTTGGGCTATCTATTTGTCCATTCTCTCTGGCCTTCCCTGATAGCAGTGGCAGATCCGGAATCGAAGGATGGTCGACATTTGCTTTTGAGAACAGAATTCAACAGTCAATCGGAATATCGCGCATCCACTCTCATTGCCCGAAGATCGAACGATGACCCTATGATCCCGCAGGCTAAACTGTTAACAGGTTCGTTGTGGTCCATACTTCCAATCTACGCAGTTGTATAATTCAAATTCTAGGATCTACTGATGGAACTCTGAGCTGTCTGACGCCCGTCGACGAGCATGCATTCAAGCGTCTCCAATTGCTGCAAGGCCAACTAACGCGAAATGTTCAGCACATTGCAGGTCTTAATCCCAAGGCATTCCGGTATGTTGCGCGGTCCAGCCTCCCCTTCCGTCACTGACGATGCCTCAGAATTGTTCGAAACGATTTCGTGTCTAAACCGCTCTCGAAAGGGATTCTGGACGGCAACCTTTTGGCACACTTCGAAACTTTGCCGATTGCTCGCCAATTTGAAGTGACACGGGAGATTGGCACCGACCGCACCACTGTCTTGCGAGATTGGATGGGACTTAGTGGTGCCTGGTGAAAGGCTGCCATGGTATGGCGGTCTCACTCTGGTCTCACTGATCAGAACAGCAACAGACAAGACAATGATATCTTTGTTGCAGGATGTGGTGAGAAGGCAACGAACTGGTATATAAAGGGATGAAAACTTCATGATGAGGTGACTGCCGTGTGCCGTGGCGCGGGTGATGAATGATGAGATAGTTCTGTAGTCCGCCCTTCTGCCTTTACTTTGTTCTGTCAGTTCTTTCATATTTTGTTAACATGCCTCCAATAAGTTATTTTTGTCCCCAAACCCTCAGCAAAGTGAAGGCAGTCCTTTTGTATTTTATTACATGTTTAATGCAGAAGTATTTTATCAACATGTTGTAAATGTGCTGCATAGCTCAGTGTGTGTCCTCAGGCCAACAGATGATTTCAGTACTTGTGACAGTTTGGGCAGGGAGCTGTTATACATCAAAGTGAGTATATGCAGCACAGTTCAGGATTCAGAGTTATAGTAAATGGGAAGGGTTGACATTCACAGATGCAAAAGAAAACAGACACAGTAACTGGATACAATTCAGATTGGAACAGGTAGATGGATTCAATGGACAGTTCAACAAGGGCAACATTCAGTTCAATGAATGTGCACATGTCAAGCATGACTTGTATAGGTGTACACAGAATACAGGCACAGTCTGATGTTAAGCGGGAATGGTAATGGATCAAAGATGGTGAAAAGCTGGTTAATGTCACCACATCACAGCACGTTGTAAGCCTAATACGACTTACTACTATTGACATCACTACATACATAGTGTAACGGTTGCTATGCGCGATCGCGCCGCGACCGGTTACTGAATGACTTCAACTACAAAATTTATTGTATAGGCTGTGATCGAGAAAAAACCACTAACCTCGATCACCTACTTACTAAAAACCTATTACTCTTACTATACCTATACTTATATATATATAGTAGAGTACCGACTCAACAAATAACAAGTTTTATCTGGTTTACGGACTGGGGAGAACTTAACTTCATCGTGTGCCGGCACTGCTATCAAGCCTGCCGTTACATATTTTAAACCTCGAACACAACTTCAAAGAAAACAAGTAACCACACATCTGGTACCCTTTGGTCTGATCAACCAAAGCCGTCCGATTTGGTGAGTACACACAAAAAACTTCAATAAACTAACAACACTACTCTAGAAAAGAAATGTCCACTGAACGGAAAGTTCTCGACACCATCGGCGGAGGGGAATCCTCCGCCCCTGACCAACAGCCAGTAGAATCTGGCTCCAATGTCACAAACACCAGTAAAGAGGACCCACCAGGCCTCAGAAAAATTGTGGTTCGAGAACCCGCGCCGTTTCTGGCACGGATCCGGACAGGGGAGGATAAAAGTAGCCCCGATGAAAATAAGCCGAGCAAAGAAAAAGACCCAGATTATATATTAAGACCGGTAACCGACTGGGGTTATAGTAAGCACCCAAAAATAGAATATGCGCAGAAAGAAAAGCAAATCCTGAAAAGGAAGAGGAGATAGTCAGACTGGACAAAGTAAGGGCCACTGAACTCAGCAAGGTTGAGGACAATCAACTTGAGGCAATTAGCAGCGTAGAAGTGACTCAGAATCTATAATGAATGCGACGCCGATGATCCCATCAAATCCAAGATACTCCATTTCTGACTAAGGCTGACTAAGATGACTAATAAAGGTACCACTTAT
>JAFLHD010000203.1:0-11437 GCA_018856295.1 Blastosporella zonata | reverse complement strand
ATCTTTCTGGCGGCATCGAGGACGTTGGTCGAAGATAAAACAGTTACGGCGTGGTTCTTCACAGCCTTTCCAACTGGGTGCCGCGATACACCCGATCCGTACTTTGCGACATAGCAGGCGAGATCCTTCGAACTACACAAGCTCGGTGCGGTACGATCCGTAGTTTGATCTTCAACGACGCATGCCGAGACAGCTTTCTCCTTCATAAGCTGCGCGACTCTGCGCACGGAGTATATCGAGCTAACGACGAGAGACGGAGGTTGTGTAGAAATAGCAGTCGCAAGGTTCGTTGTGTCGTGCTTGTCCAAGAGCTTCTCAGCGGATTCGAGCATCTGCGAGTACAACGCGTCTGTACCGAGCCATGCTTTGGCCGCAAGTAGAGCATTGTATATATCTTCAGAAGCCTTGAGTTTATGCTGAATGATATCGAGATGTTCGTGGAAGACTTCCGCGAGATGGCAGACACCGGCCATCCCACCATCCTGGTTGCATATAGGCTATAATCAAATTAGTTCATCTGATGCGCCCAAGTGCATAGGAAGACCGCGCCATGTGCTCGATGTTCTGGGACACCATCAAATCAATTTTTTTGCCAGGATCTGTTGTTTCTTGGAACACCGGGTGCTGGCGAGTGATGATTTCGCGTACAAGGGTAGTGCGAGGATCAAGGCCAGCCGCAATGACCTAAACAAGATTCAGAATTGTACAACCATGGAGCGAGGGATAACAAACATGGCAAACAATGTCCATTGAAGTAGACACGCCAGCTAGGCTGCCATCCGTGCCCAGAACAACTATAAGATCTCGCCCCTTATCATCGGCTATGGATTGAAAGGCTTCAGCAACAACTGTGGTTTCGGAAATCGATGCGGTGGCAGCAGGTTTTGGCAGCGGGCTGAATTCTTCAATCCCCGGGCTAGCCTTTATCTTGGACCGTTCGATAACCAGAGGCACTGGTGGCGGACTAGAAATTTCCCTTTGTACGGATCTTTTGAGTGGTTTACGAATACTAGGCTTCAAAATACGGAGGTTAATCCATATCCCTTGCACATAATGACATATTCGATAGAAACGCGAACCTCATCCTTCTGTGCCTGGTTCTTCCTAGAAATCGAAGGGCGCGAGTTCTTCGGGGCAAACATTGCGGCCCAAATGTCCTGGTGGCCTACAGCGAGGATGTAGCCAATGTCGAATATGCGGGCGCGAGAATGGCGGTGATGGTGCTTGGCGATTGGCAAAGTTATTCCAAGTGCGAGTTTGTTGTCATGCACACTTCCCACTCACAACTGGGGTTATGGTCATGAGGCCATAAGGCTGTAGCAGCTTGGCTTGGTTGACGCCAAAATACTCGGAAATGAATGATGCAGCCGTCAATCAAGAGTGAGCTGTCCTGTCAGTCACGGCCATTGGGGAAGTGAAGGTGAATTTATCTAAAACAAATGGGAAGTGCTATGCAGTGATCGAATGGTGTATGCCGGGTCCTATCAGTCACGGCCATGGGGAAGTGAATGTGAACTTATCTGGAATAAATGGGAAATGCTATGCAATGAAAGGTGTGGTTTGCTCAAGGGTAGGGTATCCAAGGGGTATGCCAAAAATACCCTGGAGATACCCCTGGTCAACTCTAAAATTGTCTGGTACGGCGACCATAATACGGTGCCCGTATAACCGTAACAGTGTGCAGCCCTACTCATGACTGTCCAAATGAGTTCCTAATAGGGGCGCTCAATTCTTAAATTCGTCCCGAGTTCGTGCTCGTCCGTGTTCGTCCGTTGGCAAACGTTTCGGAAATTTGCGACGAACACGAACTTAGAATTGAATGCACCGCGTTCGTTCTGCTCATGCCTGAAAATGAGAGGCGGGGTCTGAAATGATTGCTCTGCCGTTGTAGTGCCGGATTGATGACGAGAACTGATAACCAGAACCGCCTGGACCATCCATCCTGGTATATGCAGTGCTCTGTGAGAGCTTCGCCAGACACACTCTCTGAGACCTCATTATTATATCGTGATGCTGTGATGTCTTCATTTACCCAATTTGACTACATTGGATATAAAAAAAACTTTCGGAGACTTCCAACTTCGTGCCCAAATTTTCTCTCTTGCTCCGTGTTTAACTGGAGGCTTTCAACAAGTGTTATCGAGGGCCAGATTGGCTCATCAAGATCATCTTCAATTAAAGAAGACATGATAAAAAGCTCAGCTGCAAAGTACAGTAGTTCTACAAAGCAGCGGCAGTCTTCATGTAAATCTTATCTCCTATCTGATTCTTCTCTACTTCATCTTTCGTCGACTCTTTGCGTCGGACATTGAAAAAGCTTTTCGGCATCGAAAGTCGAGCGTTCGTCGGCGGACAAGCAAGTTCATCTTCAAAACTTTTTGATGAACGCGGACGAGCAGGGACTCGGGACGAATTTGAATTGAGCGCCCCTAATGTAGCAGCGAGAAAGGCAGGTGAGCCCATGGGAAGGAACTGAAGGATTGAAATTGTCGCATTTTTGGCATATTTGAAAAAGTATTTTGGTTATGGTAATAGTGGGTTTTGAAGTGATAAGTGGATTATCAAAAACCCTTGCCATATATTCGTTTTACCTTGTCCTCGCATTTCATTTTTTCACTGGATCTCAAGAGTCTAGGTACCAAGCGAATCCCACTGACTTTCCAGCTACCTCCTGATCAATCAGCCGATGATTATTTAGCACACTTAGAGTAATCGACCAGATTTGGTTTCGTTGCATTACAGTTGCATCTGTCGGAAAAGTCTAGGGAAGAAGCTGAGAAGTCGAAGTCGAAGGTCGAAACCGAATCATGCAAAGTCGAATCATGCAGGGATACCCAGACGCATCACATCAATCACCGCCTCCCACTCCCGCCTCTCCCCTTACCCCCACCCGACGTCGACCTCGCAGCCCCGAGATTCTCTTTCGCACTGGCAGTCGCAATTGGCGGCGCAGCGAGCTTCAACGTTGTCCCGACACCACTCCTGCGCGAGGGCGAGGTGCTCCCATCCACCGATGCCGCCGCACTCGCAAGAGATTCGTCCACGGGCTTCATTGCATCCACCTCGCTCTGCGTCAGCGCGCTCTCGCTTATCGTCAGACCACCCACGACTCCTTCCGCCTTCAACTCTTTCCCCTTGCCTTTCCCCTTGGCCCGCTCCCTGCTCGCGCTCAAAGTTCTCACGACCTCCGGGACCATCTGGTTCCCCTTCTTCCCTTCTCCATCCTCCGCGCCCTTTTCACTTACACCTCCAATAATGTGCGCCTCCCGCTCCTCCCACTCGGCCCTCCGGATCACGTCTATCTCACCCTGCACGACGACGCCGTCCAGCCACCGGTGGCACACGAGCTCGGCGGCGCGCGCGCGCTTGTCGGGATGCAGACGGAGCATGGGCGTGAGGAACGCGGCGAACGCGTCGGCTTCGGCAGAGGGGAAGAGGTATTTATCGTGCAAAACGGACTCGAGGGGCCAGTAGCGCAGTTTGGTTATGTGCCGGAGATCGCCTGGGGGAGGAGGGTTAGTTAATAGCACGGAAGAGAAAAGGGAGAGAGAAGCTAGGCGGACGAAGGGAATCGACGGTGATGGGAATCGTAGCGCGACAGGGCCCCAATCCAACATGCTCTCGACTTGGGCACCCACACATCCCCGCGCGCCTCACACCACCCAAAGCCCTGGAACAAAAAAAAACCGAAGCACACGCACCTTTCCTATTAAAAAACTCCCCCGAATACTTCCCAGTAAACGCGATGCTCTTCGGTATCTCGCCCATGAGCTCCATGATCTGTGCAATATGGTCGTCGTCCTTACTGTAGCGCGACCCCGAAGCGGGGTCGAAGAGGTAGTCGCCGCCCGTTATTAGTTCGAATATCTACGTGGGGAGGGGGTAAGCGTGTGTTAGGGAAGGGAGAGGGGGAGGGAGAGGATGAGAGGGAAGAGGGAGGTACGAGGCAAGGTGTGCCAATGTTGAGAGGCGAGCATGAACAGAAAATGGACGAAATTTGAAGAAAGCGATGAAAGACGGGCCGTAAACGGGACAAAGAAAGCTGGATGCGACGGCCATGAGCCACCCCGGAGCATACCAGAGAAGGGTGGAAGAATCCCGAAGATCGGGAATAAATCCTCGAAAAAACTCCCAAAACCGCGAACGAGAAACAAAGCGGAGCCTCCGAAGAACTGGGCATCTCTGCCACGAAAACTTGCAAAGACAGTTTCGAAAACGACTCGCCGCGAAAAATGAAAAGCACCAACACACCTCACGGACGCACGGACCGCAAAGAAACTCGCATCACAACTCAAAGCAAGAGGTCGAAGAAGAAAAGAAAAAAAGAGACCGAAAGAAAGACATGGAAACCAAAAGAATCGGAGAAACCGCTAAAAAGCCAAAGCCAAAGACACCCACCACACAAGCCACGCTCCAAATATCCGCGCTGGGTCCCCACTTGGCGCCGAGGATGACCTCGGGGCAGCGGTACTGCCGCGTCTGTATGTCGTCCGTGAAGTGGTGTTCCGTCCAGGTCGCTGTGGGGGAGGGGGGTTAGCGTGCTCAGGGGAAAAGGGGGGGGGGACGCGTAAAACGAAGACGAAGACGAAGATGGAGGAAAGGAGAGAATAGAAGATGGGATGGTGAGAGAGAATAGAAGAACAACGAAAGGGGAGGAGACTAAAGGGGAGGAGAGAGGACAGGGGAAAGGAGGGTGAGGGGAGGCGAGATAGGGAAGGAATGTAAGTAGGGAAGGACGAATGGAGAAGAGGAAAGTCAGGCGAAGGCAGCGAAACAAAAAGACAAGGCGAAAAGAAAGGCAGTAAAAGCAAAAGAAAAGGAAAGAGCTTACCATTGCCCAAATCGGCGATCTTGACGGTGATCCTCTCCACCTCCGCTTCCTCCTCTCCATGCCCTCCCTCCAAGGCGCCAGTGAGGTACTCGCTGACCGCAGCGTTTACGTCTGCGCCGGGGGTGTCGACGCTCATCTTTCCTACGCCCAAATCGTGCTGCAAAGAAGAGGAAGGGGGAATGGGGATTGGCTTGAGGTTTGACGGTGCCTGTTGACTGAGGAGGGAAGGGGCTTGCTGGGAGAGGAGGGAGGGGGCAGGGGCCTGTTGTGAGAGCAAAGAAGGGCCAGAGGGGGCACGGAGGGCGGGGCGGGAGTCGTTTACTTTGTCTTGGGCTTTTTCGTCCTCTGTGAGGGTTACGTTGCGTACACCGCCTGCGAGTTCATCGGATGTTCCTCGTGGAGCTGGTGCACCCGCGGGGGCAAGCTGAGGCTCGATGCGGCTCATTCCAAACGCCCAGCGATCCATCATGGGGCTGCCGGTGTTGTAGGAGGAGCTGGCGGAGGAGGCGGAAATACGATCTGCAAAGGCGGAGAGGGAGGTCATGCTGGATGGTGACGGGAGTGGCTGGGAGCCGGTGATGAAAACGCTTTCGGAACGCGGTGTCTGATTCCCACCACGACCCTTGCTTGGGGGCACACCTGTGAGTTTGGCACTAGTAGTGGGGTCCTTGGCAGCAGCTGCGGAGGAGAGCAACTCTGATTGAATGATAGCCTCAACGTCGTCGATGGATATGAGAACGTTCTCTGGTTTTAGATCTGTGTGGATGACACCACAGCAACGATGCATATAATCGAGGCCAAGTAGGACTTGCTTCGCGATCTGACGTACCAAGTGCATGGGAACCCCCTTATTCTGGTGGCGCTTGATGAGCCCTAAAAGGTTCTCGCCGAGGACTTCAAATACCATGCAGACGTGGGTTCCATTCGGCCCTTTGTGACGAAAGTGATCCAGGAATGAGATGACGTGCGATCGACCAGGGTGTGTATGTGCAGGAGATCCGCTTGGGTTAGGGTTCGATACAGAGGCGGGCTGCGGCGGCGTCGAAGAGGTTATAAGTCGCTGAAGGAGCTTGATTTCGTCCAGCGCCGTTTCAGTGTATCGAGGTGCAGATTTCACAACTTTAAGCGCGACATGGCGGGACATTCTATAGCAAAAAGCGATTAGATGGCATAAACCAATAACATGGAACTCACTTGGTATCCCTCGCCAACCATACAGTGCTAAAGTGCCCCCAGCCCAACTTCCGAACGACGATATACCGTCCGTCTGAAAAGGTGTCACCGAGCTTGACCGGGTGATAGCCACCTTTGACGTAGTCCTCCCAGTCCTCTTCATCTTCCGTCATCGAATGGGAGAGCTGAGATTCGGAGGAGCCAGAGTACGACCCGTGGGACATCGCGTTGTTATCTATCTATGTATTACGGATACGGGTAGGCGCAGGCGAAGAAGGAACAGCGAAGAGATAAGGCTATGATTATGATTATGATTATAGTCGTGATAAGCCCCGCGGGGTCACTAAACTGATCATTCAACGGTTAAAAGTCCGCTCTTTTCTATTGGTTCATCCCCGGATCAACTTGGGCACCCGCATCCGTCCCCCGTATCAACATCGGAATTAGACGCGTCAACAATTCCTCCCCATGACGCGATCCATTTTAATTCAATGCTCGATTCTAATTTCTCAATCCTCTCTATCTAATCTATACACATATCTACCGGATCTTCATCTCGTCATCTTTCCATCGTCGCGATCACCGGCTCCTTCGGAGATCAACTCATATCCACTATTTTATGCAACCGACTCCACTGCTCGAGATGTCGTCTATATTGCATTGCATCGTGTCTTGCAACAAACACAAACTTCATGCGCCGCAAAAGTACAAGAACGTGCCGCAAAACGGCAGAGACCTCTCCCGCCTGACCAGTCCAACATCAACTGGCCGTGTGGCGAAATGGCATCGCGTCTGACTACGATATGGTTAATCAGGAGATTGCAGGTTCGACCCCTGTCTCGGTCACTTAATAATCAAGTCCAAGCATTTCTTTTTACTTTTTTCCAGTGGTGCATTGCTACTGGTGTGGCGTACCGACCCGAATGTGAACCTTTTGAATTTGACCCCAACTACCCAGCCCAAAATTGCTTCGTGAGGAACAGTGCGTTGTCTGTTGAACGTCTGCCCTCTGCAACAATCACAAATGGTAGTAGGCAGCCACATGCAAATATTTTTTTTGAGAGAGCAAAAGATACAGTACAAAGTAAGGGAGTAGAAAGAAAAATAAATAGGGAGTGGTGGGTGGGTCACAAAATAATAGTAGTACAATCTCGCTAGCTTCTATCATAGTAACCGCTGCAAGTCAATGTGGCAAGATAGAGAAGAATCTTACAATAGTGAAGATTAATGATATGAGGTAAGAACTCTGTACAAAAGTTAGAATGCAAGTGAGAATGTGAGACACGACTGTCTCACTGTGGGATGGTAGTGCCTTTTTGCCAGAGATAACGCTCACCTGAGGTTACACGGTGGTGATAGATAACGGGAGAGGTGCAATTCGGATAGGTAACACCAGGCGCCTGTGAGTCGAGCTCGCACAGTGGGCGATGAGGGAGGCTTCCTATGGAGTCTCCGAAAACACTCCCTACCCTTGGAATTTTGCGCCGACTTCAAGCAACGCGGGGGCGTGTGAGGAGATCTAGCGACGTCATCCAAATCACTGGCCGTGTGGCGAAATGGCATCGCGTCTGACTACGATGGGATATCAGGAGATTGCAGGTTCGACCCCTGTCTCGGTCATTTGGGCTCACAAATTCATTGGTTGTCACCTTTTTCAACACCGAATTTATCAACAAGATTCAGGCGAAGCTCCAAGTACTGGTTACATTCATTGTGACATGTAATTTTAAATTCAATGTATGATTGGTGGTGGTGGTAATACAGATGATGCTACATACACGTACACATGCGCGAGAAGATCCAAGAAAATAAGCGTGTCTCGGCTCCTGTTTTTGGCGAAAGCGAAAACCAACAGTTTTGCAGTTTGAGAAATCAGAGCAGCGGCTCCCGGCTGCTAGAGAGGCGGTTGAGATGGATGTAGACGTCTGTCCCGAAGCCGTCCATCGCGATGAGGCGGAGGTCTCCACCAAAGTATCTTGCGTACTGTGTGATACATCAGCACACCGTCACCTCCCCAACACTCCCTTCCACTTACCAATCTGGACAACGGCAGCCCATACCCAAAGCCCGCCATGGGCGCCTTGAAATCGCTCGCCTGAAAGTCCTGATCAATCCCCTGCCCCTCCATTGTCGTATACATATACGTCCAAATGAGCGGGACCGCACTCCTACTTATACCCCCGCCCTCGTCAGAGATCTTGATTGTGATGTCCTCCTTCCCTTCCACAACCACGACCTTGATCGCGGGATACACCGTATCGTCGTCCAGTCCGTACCGCTCGACGACCGCGCGTAGCGAGTTCTTGAGCAGCTCGAAACAGATGTGCGACAGGTGCCCCGGGACGTAGGCGAAGGTCAGGTGCGAGGGGCAGATTAGTTGGACTGGGGGTCCCCGGAACATGGCATAGTGCTCTTCGCAGACAAACCGGGCGTTTTCGATAGCTTCGTGTACAATGTCGTGGACGTTCTAGGGGGTGCGTTAGTGGGTCCGAGAGACAGAGAAGATGAAGAGTAGAGAGGTGCGACCCCGGAAAAGGGGCGGTATAGGAAAGCGTCAGGGAAACGAGTATATATAGGGAAGAATGCCGAAGGGTACGGAATACGTAAATGTTGAAATAGGAAAGGGACAGGAACGGAGGGGGATGACGTACGGCTTTGGTACAGATAATCCCTACGTAGTCTTCATGTGCCTGCTGCGTGTTCAGAGCAATGTCTAGAGATGCCTCGTGAGCAAAGTAAATGAAGCGTGATTTCGAAACATACGTTGTCCAATCAAGAACCGTATGCCAATACGCGACATATAAAATCGATCTAGCCAGGCCTGAATGTCGAGCCCGATATTCCTTGCGTTCTGCATCCTCTTCCACTCGAGGACACCCTGAGCGACGGTGGTAACCGTCGGGTCGTGGCGACTCTTGATGGTCTCGAGGACCTTGGTGAAACGCTTGTTATAGTCCTGGACCTGGGGAGGCCAGCGCACGACGGAATCGGTGTCGGCGTAGTACCTACGGAGGTGGACGGGAGGCGGGCGGTTGGCGATCGGATGCGAGCCGCCGACGAACGAGGAACGGGAGCGGACTGACCTGCGTTCCATGGGCACGCGCAGTTTTAGCTTGTTGAAGCCATTGACGATTGATGAGGGAGATGCGGAGGAGGTGCCGTACATGTGGGAGAAGGAGGAGTGTGCGTCGGTATCGGGGTCGAGGTGCCGCAGGGAAGGATTGGGGGTTGACTCTGGTAGAGGGCTGTCGGTGGGCAGCGTCATTAGGGCCTGCCGCACATCTGGCGGAAGAACGACGGGAGGAAAGTTGATCAGTTCCTGATTTTCGTTGCTTAGTTTCAGTCGGGATCGTAATGAAGATATCTGGAACATTACCTCGAAGGATTGGGCGTACCAGTTCTGCACCTTTTTTATTGAAGGCGTCTCCCCGAGTCCATGCGGCAGCTCAGAAAGCTCCTTTACCCGATGCGCGAGACGAACGGGCAACTCCTCTGCAAACTCCGTAAGCTCAGTATTCGGCTCCCCTACGATTGCGCCTACCTGCAAGAAATTGGCTGGCTTTCAACAATGTTCCCTGGCTGGGATTCTGTCCAAAAAGAACCATCTGCTGTAGAGATACTGTTATGAAATACGATGAGGGGACATTGCACGAGACCACGACGAATGATTACTGACCGCCAGTCTGGGGAAATGAGGCAAAGTGGTGGATCTTGTCCCAGAGGGCCGAGGAGATGCGAAACCCGGCAGACATGGTTATGAAATGAAATGAAATGAAAGGAGCGAGAAAGAAAGTTAAGCTAGCGAGTCTGGACCATGTAGCAGTTACCAACACAATCTTGACTCGACCCCACATTCACATGCTAGTCACGTGGTCAGCCGACAAACGCCGATCCACCCGGTCTTTTCATAGGCGCCTGATTCCTGATCTCGATGCAGGTGATTTACATTAGGGCTGAGTATAACCAATTCAACAGAGAGACGATTGTTGCGTCACTTTCCATAACAACTCCACAATATTTTCCGCCAACGTTTGCCGTGGGCGTCCCTTTAAGCTCTAAAAAATTGATCTAGATCAACGTTTGTCCAGTGGCTTAGGGTACTCGATCCACAAATACCGTAACAGCAGCAACGAGTAGATAACCAGACTACACCACGAAAAGAAATGACTCAAGTTCCTTGCTTAAACCAAGCGACCCCCCTAAAGTACATTTCTAGGAACAGTATCACTTGTTACTGAACCCTGAATATGTTGCGTCTTCCATTTGTCCAACTTATTCATCTTGTCACTCAACTTGAAGCGCTCTCACTCATATCGTAACGAAAGAGGTCACAAGACGGTGCCCCTGGAGACGCCGCGATTCCTTGGCTGTTTTTAAAAGCCGCGACGACTTGAGAGAGTGTATGTATAACCCATTTTCTACTGGTTGTCTAGAGTTATGGATATGCCCGGAATCGTGGTCACGTGCGCCCCAACGCGCGAATCTCCGTCTAACAAATAGAACACTTCACCTTACAAGGTATGACAACCTGTGTGTGTTGATGGGAATGCTGCTGCCGCCACATACTTGCGGATTCTGGAGAAACTTTGTCTCATGATGGTATATTATTTTCACCCTCGCATGTGTCTCATTGGGTAATTTCGTACTCTAACTTTGAAAGAGAGTCACACAGTTAGGCTTCCTGGCATTTCCGCCAGCGCACTTAAGAAACTCAGCGCCATTGAATCCTCTGCACTTCATTCCCTGTACGGAAGCTGAGGGACGCGACGTTTTCAATCTTCCAGCTATCCCGCTTCGCCCGTCATAGCGTCTCAGCTCAGGCCGATCGCTGTGTGGCGTTTACGAGCTACTGCTGGCGGAGCCCCCTTTTGAGTACAGCGTTGGCACGAGGGAAGGTAGGCATTGAGTGATAGCTATAACCAGGCGAGGTTGGTGGAGATCTACTGTCTAAAGTGCACATATACGTTAGCAGCGGAAGATAGTTTTTAGGGACACGGAAACGTACCTGTTCTCCAAAGTGACGTCGGTTAGATTGATTCTGCATGTCAAAGACCCAGGCAATGTTTTGCCTGTCCACATGAGCACTGAAGGGGTGCGGCATACTTGTTTCCGTTTCGCTTCTTTTCTTGTCTGAGGTTTCAGGATAACATCCAACGGCCAATTATCCTCATGTTCTGACAGAACTTGATTCAACAGACTTACTACGAAGGTCACAGAAACTAGGAAGACTTGACGCTTTGGAGAGAAAAGTAAGTACCGTAATACCAGCGCCAAGATGCGCATCAAGAACGACAGCAATAGTTGAGCAATGGTAATTGGAGTGTCGGCAGGGTCCCTGAGAAGGTTTTAAGCGGAGAAGCCAGAAAAAGGGGCAACCAGAAAAAGCAGTGGGAGCCGAGCAGTGGGGCAGTGGCGGCAGTGATGAGCAGTGGG
>JAFLHD010000202.1:0-11495 GCA_018856295.1 Blastosporella zonata | reverse complement strand
TGTTCCTCACCTTGTCCGGTGGTCTAATCGCTGGAAGAGGTTTCGATACCGGATACTTGTAAGTTCTCGATTGCTTGGCTACATGTATCTGAATAAAATACGCAGTTATCATCTCATGATTGGCGGTTCCGCAATATATATCTTCTGTCTGTTTATGCTTTCTATAACACAGCCAGGCCAATTCTACCAGGTAAGATTATGTACTACATTGTTTGACACTCATCTAAGCTAGCATGCAGGTTTTCCTCGCCCATGGGTTAGGCGTTGGTATTGGGACGGGGCTGACATACGTCCCTGGAATGGCTGTGATCTCACAATATTTTCACCGCCGTCGGGCATTTGCAATGGGTATTGCTACCACTGTGAGCACTTTCCTTTATTCATACCCAAAACACCTGATCAATTATGACAGGGCTCTGCAGTGGGTGGCGCTCTCCACCCTATCATGCTCAACAAACTGTTTTACGGGCCAGCTGGATTTCACGGTGGCGTCAGGGCAAGTGCGGGCTTGTGTTTCGGCCTCCTTGTCGTAGCCCTTCTTCTGCTCAGGCCCAGATTTCGACCGACCAAGAGTGGAGCCAGTACCGCCGCTGTCTTCAGAGATTTCTTACAAGATCCACCGTATGTAATCATGATGTGCGGGTACGTGAAACTCCTCAGTCTTCTCTTGGTGAGATAGAGTAACCCATCTGCCAGGACATTCCTTATCTACACCGGTCTTTACTTCCCGATATTCTTCCTTCAACTTAATGCAATTAAAAGCGGTATCGACGCCAACCTCGCTTTCTACACAGTTCGTTTTCCATAAGTCCTTCTTATCTATCGTGAGGCTTACTCTCGTACCAGATAGCCATACTCAACGGCGCAAGCGTATTTGGCCGAATCTTCCCCAACATGCTTGCTAACCGCGTTGGCGTCTTGAACATGGTTATTCCATGTACATTCATCACGGGTATCCTCGCATTCTGCCCCTTGGCCATTAAGAATGTCGCAGGAATGATGATATTTTCGATTTTGTACGGCTTCTTCACTGGAGCGTGTATGTATTTTCCTCCTTTACATCGCCCTTGTATTTACCATCTGGCCCAGATGCTGGTCTTGTATCCCCGATGGTCGGCTCCTTGGCCAAGAATAATTCGGAACTGGGGGCCCGCCTGGGCATTTGTTTCGCTTTCACAGGTGCGTCCTGCTAATTTGAACCTTGATTCTTTGCTGATGGCTGAGTCTTGTGATTTAAAGGGATCGGTGGGCTCATCGGTAGGATCTATCTGTTCTTTGCAAATATCGTGTGCTGACCTACGACTTGATCATTAGGGACTCCAATTTCTGGCGCGCTACTCACAACGTCGTACATTTGGTGGAGACCGTATCTGTTTGCCGGAATTACAGTCTTTATGGGAACCCTGTGTTTCTGCGCCTCTAGACATCTCTCTTCTCGAGTGAAAGGCACACATATACTCTGAATAATTAGTGTTAGTGAAATTAGTAAAATATAATAATGAACCCTCCATAGTTGAGTAGAGCAAATTTACCGTTGGGAAGGAAACTCTACTGTTACTTCTGAGGGTTATGGGGTGTGAGTGTAGTCATAACATCTGACCTGCGTGTTGTGCGGTGCGATCGCCTCGGAACCGCATTTGATGCGATGTGCCGCGAGGCTCGCGCGCTCCGACTCGCAACCCTTCCACCCGCTAGCCAGCAATGGATATCGACACGTTTAGGGGATGATTTCTCCTGCGTACCAGTGCGCATCATCCGAGTTGGTTTTACTATAACCCAGCGCTCAGGAAAAGCAAGGATGTCCATTCCGCCATCCCTCCTCCTTGCGCGCCATGCCTTCTGAACCTCTAGAGGCCGAGTTTGTCTACCCCCCTGCTCTCTCCCCATCCCAGGAAGAAGAGTATCGTGTTCTCGATACAGAAGGCCCTTTGACCCTCACACACACCTCGACAAAGCGCAATAGCACTTTGGTCAATGAAAAGGTCAGCGTGGGTGACCTCAAGAAACGCTATGAGCACGAGGGAATCCATATAGTAGAGTTCGAGCCGGGCGAAGGCGAAAATCCACGAGAATGGAACGCATCAAAAAAATGGTGAGTACGGTGCTATTTCTGACCAAGTGATGAGTGGCCACTAATCCCTAGGTGACAGGTTCTTGACCGTCGCGACTTCATTTCTTTGCTTGGCTGTAGCGCTTGGGAGTTCTATCGTCACCGGAGAGTGCGTAGACGCCGTCACCAGAAGTTTTTCGAATACTAATTACCCTGCACGATAGTCTCGAAGGCCCTACAGAGACTTTTGATGCCCCTCAAGAAGTCATTAATCTGACAGTTACACTTTTTGTCGTTGGTTTCGGTGTTGGGTGCGTCTTGACCTGACTTCCCTCGAATTATCTACTTATCATTGTCTTAGTCCTATGTTATTCGCCCCACTATCCGAAGTCGTCGGGCGGAAGCCCATATACTGTGTTTCCATATTCCTCTACTTCATCTTCACTCTCCCCGGTGCCCTCGCGCCGAACCGGGCCACACTCGTTATTTCTCGAGCACTAGCAGGTATTGCTGCCTCTGCACCCATGTGTAATGTCGGTGGAAGTGTTGCCGATATTTGGGCTGTGGAGCAACGAGGCATGCCTATGGCCTTGTTCTCAGGTACTATTTTGTGAGTTCGACTACGATCAATTCGTTAAAGTCTTGACCTAAATTACACATTAGCCTTGGACCTTGTCTAGGGCCAATTGTCGGTGGATGGATTGGCGAGCGTGCTGGCTGGCGCTGGCTCTACTGGGTCCTCTTCATCTTTGTCGGTGTCTGCTTCATCTTCACTCTCATTGTTCCCGAAACACTTGCGCCTGTTCTCCTTCGCCGCAAGGCTGAGAGGCTGCGTAAGGAGACTGGCGACGACAGATACCGCACCCTCGATGAGCTGGAGCGTCTGCCTCTAACTCAAACATTGAAGATCGCCATCTCGCGCCCTATTGCGATGATGTTCATGGAGCCCATTGTCTTGTTCATGTCGATCTGTGAGTCCAATCATCCTCCGTATCGTATCGCTCCTGCTTATCGTCTCTCAGATCTATCATTTGTTTACAGCCTGCTATACCTCCTCTTCTTTGCATTCCCCATCGCCTTCGCTGAGATCCGTGGCTTCAGCATGGGTATTACTGGCACTACTTTCGTCAGCATCATGATTGGAGTTATCCTCGCGCTTTGTATCATGCCCTACCAAGAGAAGATATACGCCAAGGTCACAGCGGATGGATCGTTCCCTGAAGCGCGCCTCTATCCCATGATGCTTGGAGCCCTGTGAGTTTTTCTCCCCGTTCCCATTAAAACCTGCACTGACCACATCAACAGCACACTCCCCATCGCCCTCTTCATCTTCGCCTTCACCGGAGCCTACGCCCACGTTCACTGGATGGGTGTCTGCGTCTCGGGCACCATCTTCGGCTTCTCCATGATTTTCATCTACGTCTCCGCAAACTCCTACATCGTCGACTCCTTCAGCAACTACGCTGCCTCCGCCATCGCCGCCAAGACCCTCATGCGTTCGTGTGTCGGCGGCACTATCCCCCTCTTCGTTACCCAGATGTTCCACGGCATGGGCTTCCAGTATGCCGGACTCCTGCTCGCACTTATATCATGCATTATTGCGCCTATGCCTTTCGTTTTCTATCGCTATGGAGGCCAGATCAGGAGTCGATCTAGCCGTGCTACGACTGCTCTGCGGGGTCAGGGCCATAAGGGTGACCCGGAGGCTCCAGGACATTGATTGCAATTCGCCGTTCCCTCATTAGACGCAACTTTTCCTTCATCACCTGTATCATATTTGCATAGTACGCGGCTCGAAATAAATAACTATAGACACAATAATTGTAGCACACAATGAAATATGTTCATAATACATATTCTAACTAATTAGAATGAAATTCGCGCAGTGGTCCCCTTCTGAGAAGACTATCGGTTGCTACCAAGTAATTGACAACTGAGACAACCGTTCTTTGTTCACCCTAGATGCCTTCCAACAACGTGAACACATCCATAAAACCCCCTTTTGGTCGGGAAGTCCTCAGAACAGATTTGGATATCGATAACTGCCAATTACCATCTCGCCATCAGACAAGAGTGCAAGTACTCTAATGGGGATGCCTCTTCAATACGATGTTTTTTTTACAGCGATAAGATTTGCACCAGTTCTCGTAATGATCATGCCTCCCTGTCTCCGCTGGGGACGCAGGTTCTTAACTTTAAAGTTGAACGACTGTTCGAGAACTCCGAGTTACTTATGGATGATGGATGGTTCCAACTATGGGCAGCGGTGGTGGTACGGAGAACACCGGGTGAGATTGAGCATGTCGACAGGAGAATCACAGAAGGTTGAAGAGACTAGGATATTTGGCATCGCAGTTTCTGAGATCTGAAATCCTCGTACCTCCGTTAAGAGTTTGTGTGATATCGTGTTCTTGATCGCAATGGATGCGTTCTGCGAAGAGGGGAGAGTTGAGGAGCAAACTTACACATACTTTAGGTCCTGAGGCGCGCCTTCAGGAAGGACATGAGTAATTTTCGTGCGTCGGTCACGGCAGCCCTGAGCGAGAGAGGGGTCGTCCTGTGAAGAATACTGGAGTCGGCGATAACGATGCCAGGTGATGTCGATACGTCTCCACTTGACGTAGGCTAGTTCTCTATCTGGTGAACTAAACGTGGACCTCGAGTCAGCTGGTGAAAACAGGGGGCATTAGAGAGACATGCTGATTGATTTGACCTTGATGACCTCTCCAAAGACGACATGTTTATCATCTAGATGTGGCGTTGACCTCACGGTGATGAAAAATTGCGAGCCGTTCATTGGACCATCGTTTGCCTAAAAATTGACATGTATCAAAGTTGGCAATGACTCCAGAGTTGCGGGTCTACCATAGATTACAAGAAGGGCTTGGTATTGTTGATAGGGAACGTTTCGTCTTCGCACTTTCCTTCGACTCCCATCCGGTGACTTTCAATGTACGATTGGACGATTAGTTTCATACATTGAACGCAAGGAGTGTCTTGTCAATGGCTAAAGTGGCCCGAGGTCAATCAAGAGATCAATAAATATGTTCAGTTCAACAAGTTAGGAAAGCCGAAGAACGATGTCATCCTGATCTATCCTTTTTGATCCGAGCCAAGTTTGCGCCGCTTCACCCTGTTTTCCTACAGTCGTTGGTCATCTTCTCACTGCACTAGATTGACTCACATAACTATGTATTCACATTTCGTGATAATGGCATTACAAACGACACCCTTGTTGTACTCGACGCTGTGATCTTTCTTGGCATATACTACATAGACTGTAACTAGAATTCTGCCACGGCAGGTCGAGTCTTTGGGAGTCAATTACCGACATACGCGGATCCTTGGGCATCTTTGGAATGTTGTAAGTAATCAATCTTCCTGGCTCAAAATCAGTGCATGGGCTCACACGTCATATTAAATTCGAGGCATATGATCTGGCAGGTCCCTATAATAGTAGAGCTTGGGATAAGTTTAGCAATAGGCGGTATGTTTTTTGTGCTGTCTTGACGTCTCACTAATACGTGAGGATGACACGACCGTCTACGTAGCTCAGAACCGCCCTGACAATTATCAACTGTCTTTGGCATAAATCTCCATCCAACATCTCTTATGTGGGTGACTTCTGACTGCATCGGCGAGAACTTCTATTACTTCGGCCCATGGTTTGTCCGGTACAAAAGGTCCGACCGTGCCAAACCAAGTTAGCCTCGATCCCTTGTATCCCCAGATCCAAACCAGCCGGTCATGTCTTCCACTTTCCATTCACCCATACCATTGGACTCAAAGCTGGGAGCTGGGTTTCTTGGAAACCTAATCGCTGGGATGTTGGTGTTTATTACTCTGCTGAGGATTGTATCAGCATTGATTCCTTCGCCATTTGGTCCTCCTAGCTTCTATGGTATCACTTGCGTTCAAGCCTACATATACTTTGTGAGCAGTGGCAAAGACCTACGATGGTTCAAAGGAGTGGTTTGTGTTTTACAGCACCACATTTATTCCTTCCTGAGGGTTTAGTTCGCAGATATTTGCCCTTTGGTAGGCTTAATCAATGGCTCCGTTAGAATGGGGCCTTACATTGATAAAATGCAAGGATATTGGACACTGTTCACCTTGTACTCGTCACTCATGGGCTTTACTATTATATGGTTTCCAACTTTGGAAATCTCGCCGCTCTTGCCTCCCCATCATGGTATGCTTTCCTATTAATATTGAATCTTGTCTAGCTTGATTTGACACATATCATTCAATACAGGAGTTTGCTTGTAAGTTGCTGTTCGTTGGTGCAAATGCTTCGGTTCATAGACCTTGGGGTTAGGCCCAGGTCTATGTCACAGTACGTACCTGTCGAATAACCTTATATAGTTCGGCCAACTTGTTGTACAGTGCATTAGTGATCTAACCGTCAGATGGTATGTGGCGCAATCGGGTTCATGCCTTGTCAAACCTACTCATCTTTACTCCGCAGTATTTTTGGGCATCGCGTTTGGCTGAGTATGTAGCATCTTCCTCCGAGGTCTCTTATTGACAAAACTTGAGTCAGTGACAGGCAGAAATCATTTCATTGCGCTTTGTATTGTAAGCCTTTCCTGGTATCATTGTTAGCAGGCTACCAATCTTAACTGCAGGCTTCGACATCTCTTCTCACCTTTGGTGGGTTTTGCCATATGGCTGAAATTTTAAGTACTTACCGAACAGTAAATCATTAACAACTAGTGTCTGGCTTCAGTGAGTACCAGTATTTTTCATGTCGACTCAGCCTTACTGAGATACCGAAAGCATTTGCTACACGCGCGTCTGTCTTAACTCCTAGATTAAAAGAAGGCCCCATTGTCTCACTCTTTGTTTGACCAACAGATTCGCTGGGAAGACATTTGCATACTTTTCAAAGATTTCTGTAAGCCGCTTAAACAGCCGTATTACTGAATTCTCACTTTCATTGCAGTATCTTCTTTACATGTCGTTGGGAAGTGGTGTTGCAGCTGACGCATTTATTGCCATCTCCCTTTGCTTGAATCTCTGGCGGCAGCGTACCGGTTTTAAAAAGTTGGTTTTCTAACATTTTTCGTTTCTTTACAACCCTCAATTACTAACATTCAAGGACCGACACCCTCGTTAAAACTCTCATGATGTACTCTATCAATACAAGTAAGCGATCTTTGGATATCTTTATCGTTTTTCCAGTGAGTAATGTCCCTCCGATCAGGTCTTCTTACGACGTAAGCCATCGCGGAAGCTACGAGAGCCGCCAGCCACCACTGATATGGGCTCCTTAGTGTCTGCTCAGTGGCCTGCTTTGTTACCTATGGGGTTTGGCCAAGTGAATTTACATTCATCGGGATCTATTTCTCACTCAGCAAACGTAAGGCGCCCCTCTCATGATGCCTACCACTTCTCTAATGAGAACCGTACAGTGTTTCTCAACAGCCTATTGGCAACGTTGAACAGCAGAGAAACATTGTCGGAAAAGCTCGGCGGTATCTCTGTCATTTCTGTCTCTGGAAATAGTAATGCCACTACCGACTCGTCGACCAAAGCATCGAACGGTAGACATACTCCAGTTGTTGTGAACATAAACCGAAACGTGGAGGACGATTACGAGCTTGGGATATTATCATCACACAAGCCTTCGTCTAACACCTGATGCCTCTATAGTAGCAATAACTTGGCTTTTCGAAATAAGGGACTCAGGTTTTGCGGAAATGGATTGGATACCTATGGTTCTTGTAGTCTGTGATCAATACTATTATGCCGTGCTGAAGTCGCACAATCGGAACCTCGCTCTTAGTTGACCTCTGGAAAAATAAGGCGTTTTGGGTTTCTGCACATCGCGCTTCCAGGCCAAGGTCAAGCCCACCATCGGGTCGACCGGCGTGTGAATGGGGATCTTATCAGTTTACCCTATTCTGAGTCGACACGGGACGCAGGATAAATGTAGGTACTACATAGAGAAATGGACAACATAGAATCAGGCCAGCAAAATTGATAACAACTTTTACAAAATGATCCAATTTCTGCCCAGGATATCTTGAGGTGCGATGCGCCAGGATGTAGGTTAATTCGGGTATAGATCTTTCCCAAGCATTATCTAATCTGTGGCCACAACCATCTCCGAAGCCGTCGTAACCTCTCGCGGCTACGGTGGCTGATATTTTGACCATGGTAAAATGACTCGCTTCCTACTACACCCCAGCACCACCCCAGCTTTTGTACCCCAGATCTCGCCATACGGACACCGCGTACGCTTTCAACGGTCTCACCAACTAGTTCGAAGAAAGTTATGTGACCGCGAAAGAATACAAAACCCCTTACTCCGTTATCATCCCACTCCGCCATCCTCCAGGCCCACTTATCCGAGTGTACGCGTCCTTCTACTGTTGTAACTTTAATCAGGGCAAGTGTACCACCACATGGGGCAGGCATCACACCTGCTCAACCTGCGGGAAGCGCCACGGGAAGCACCAGCACAAGGATTAGGGTGTCGGCGAGGTGGACACCTCCCATCCGGCACCTCGCCCGGAACCTCCACTCATCCCGTCACAACCCGTTATGAAACCCCTCGTATCCTCATTACCTAGTATTCCCCCAGCTCGCCCTAATACCACGCCCCCATTCCCACATAACCAACCTCACCCACAGACACTTTGCGAAAGCGCATGGACTTTTTACTTGCGAGAGTACCCTGACTACGTGTTAGTCGACACCTTGATACAGATCATTCGACACGGTGCCAATATTGGATTTGTAGGAGACCGCTCCAAAAAACCAAACCAGCACCGGTACCAACTTGAAGGTCCGCGTTCGACTCCCCAACCACAACCTCGACGACATCGCCATGCATGTCGCCAACGGGAACGCGCGATCCGTTTCCTGCACCGCCGTTTAACCCATTCTGCACTTCGCTAGTCACTCGGAAACGCTCCTCCAAAATCCGTCGCATCCACCATCTGTCTTGGCCGAAAGGGGATTCGGTCAATGGCACAATCAGACGCCCGGGATGCCCACAATTTCTGATGAGCGCCGAATAGTATTTCTCAACAGTCTACTTGCAAGTTGAACAAAAAAGAAGCATTGTCAGGAAGGCTCGTCGGCCGCTCTGGTCAGATCTTGGTCTCTAGTAACATCAATACTCTCAATGCCGACTATTTACGACTAAAGCATCGCATGTATCCACCGCCACGATGGAACATTACGAGCTGGGAGGAAGGAAGGAAGAAGTATCATCCCACAAACCTTCGACATATCATGGCCATTTTACTGGTTAGGTTTTCTGTTGCCGGGCATAAGGATGTATTTTCGGCGGAAATAAAGAATAGGATGTAGCCGATGGCCTTGCCGTCTGTGACTGACTGATGCGATTGGCAGGATCTCTGCATTTGTGTTTCTGAAGGTAGCGAACAAACAAGTAGCGAAAGACGTCTAATACCAGCCTGAGCGTAATATCATTAGGCGGCACGACGGCGAACGCCGCCGGCTATCGATACAAATATCTTCCCGGCTCCATCGATCTTCATTTGCTCAGTCGACCCAACGTCGATTTGCCCTGCACAGCTGTCATCAGCCATGATCCTTTCACCCTTGTTGCGCCACTCATTAAAGCGCTCTCGAACCTTCCGATTACATCTGAGGAATTGGTCAGACATCACAATAGGATCTTCGGCCTTAACCCTTCACAGTCTTGAAGCGACCTTCCCTTACGTATGGCTGCGGGATTCTTGCCAGTCTTCTCCCGAGTGCATTCATCCTACGACATCCCAGAAACTTCACAAATCTTCGGATATACCACCCGACATCAAACCTGTCAAGGGTGGTGTTCATCTTTCGCCTGATGGAATCGATGTAGAATGGGAAGATGGCCACAAGTCACATTTCACTACTTCCTTTCTTGAACGCTATTCATCTCCGGCAAAACTCACTGCTTTTCATCGGGAGGTCGTGAGACAGACTTGGAACAACGAGATTATAACCAAAACTCGGGATTTGTTCGTCTCCTATGAATCGCTGAAGACTCCAACTGGTCTACTAGCTGCCCTCACCCAGCTCGCTCGATACGGGCTAATGTTTGTGAACGAAGTACCTTACCAAAAAACATCGGACGAAACTTGCGAACTTCCCACCCTTGCTGGGCTATTTGGTGATATCCGGACGACATTCTATGGCCGACTATGGGACGTCATGAACGTCCGCGACAGCAAGAACGTTGCTTATACCAACTTGGATTTAGGCCTTCATATGGATCTTTTGTATGTTCCTATTTCGAATAACATCACATAATGCTAATGAACCGGTCCCCAAAGATATTTCGAGCATCCTCCTCGATACCAAATCTTGCACTGCTTACGAAACAGGGTGCAAGGCGGCCAGTCGATTTTTGTCGATGCAGTCCATAGCGCGTCCCTGCTCCGGGAAGCACATTCGTCTGACTTCGACGTCCTCACTACCACGCCCGTAGCATTTCACTACATCAACGACGGGCACCACCACTATCGAGAACACCCGACAATTGAATTGGATGGCGCTTTGTCGGGGACCATCAACCATATAAATTATTCTCCGCCTTTCCAGGCGCCCTTGCCGCTATCTACGCCTCAGACCTTCTACCCTGCCTTGCGGCGCTTTGCCGAGGTGACAAATGATCCCTCTAACACCTTCAGATATACCCTAAGCGAGGGGGATGCAGTCTTTTTCGATAATCGAAGAATTTTACATGCCCGGACTGCATTTACCGACGTTGATGGACAGGGTGGAGAAGGAGAGGCCAACAGATGGCTCAAAGGGTGCTACCTAGAGGCTGACCATTTGTTGGATCGAAGACGGGTGTTGAGTGCGAGGTTGGAAAGTTGTCCATAGATCTGCATGGTTTGTGTGATTACCTTGAATTGACTGTGCGAAGGACGTATAACCAAGCTTTCTTATTGCCTGTCTCTGTCTGCGCCCAATTATGGGATCAATGATAAATCTCATTTTCCGCCGATGTTAATAAATCTTCATAGTTTCCTTCTATCACGAAAACAGAATACTCAAATGGTATGATCAAAGAACTTGGCGGTTTGTACATACTTAACAACGATACCCAGATACCATTCCCGGCATACAGCTATATTGCTACATATGCATCGATCCGCAGGATGATCGATGGAACTTATTGTAAATTAACGGCAATGAAAGCCGTGCAGTGAGTTGAATAAAGGACTGCAACCTATTTCAAATAGCTTTCAGCGGCATGTTGACCTTGATAAAAAGTGGAACAGTCATACATTTGTTACAAATGCGTTCAATCCGCACCCAGTCTTGAACTTTGAAAGGCGTGGTCCTATCGAAAAGCCTAAACAATATTAATATGCAACGCTGAGCAGTCCACGATGAGGATCATACGCCGCAGTAAGAGAGTTGATACGCACTTGCAGTACTCACACAAACTGTATCTGATTAGTTTCATACATTC
>JAFLHD010000201.1:0-11563 GCA_018856295.1 Blastosporella zonata | reverse complement strand
ACACTTCCGGGTGAGGAGGAGTGTCAATCCTAACGGACAAAGATCACCAGAAGTGTACGCCCAAGCGAAGGATAGCCAAAAAGCTTTGACCAACAGTCAAAGCGCCTTCATATCACAACGACCATGGTCAAAACAGAATATCTATTGTATTCCTTTCACTCTATCTATTGTATTCCTTTCACTCCTATCTTTCTTACATACAACTTATCTCTTTGACCATTAGTTTCTTTATTCTTTTCTATTGTTCTTCGTATCCCTTTGTCATAACAAAGGGATCGCATACATATAAAATACCTACGTACATACGACTTACCCTCAGTCAATTATAACGAACTGAGGGTAAGTCAAAAATCATACTCATACAACGGACACTCATACTTACCACAATCTTATAGTTCTTACAAACTGTTCTTATAGGTACAGTTTGAATTCAGTCAATTATAACGAACTGAGGTTCTTACAAACTGTTCTTATAGGCTTGATTTCTAACAATGTTTTCCTCCGATCTACGATGACGCGGATGGTGCAGGTTTTCAGGCCAGAGCAGCGCCGTATGAGGCTAAGAACGAGAGGCAATGTCAACTTCCAGAAGCAATGTCCACTGCTGCCTGTAAGTTCCAGACCTGTGAGCTGAGAGTGGGGAGTTTCCGGGTAGCTGCGGATGTAGCCGCTAAAGTCAAACCGGAGCTTTCGGAGGCAGTGTGATCTGTCTAAAAGCTGAAGGGGTGGATATTATGCATCCACTAAATCAAAAAGTAGAGGGAGACTCTAACACCGGGAAAGATTCCATCGGCATCTTGAAGAAATGGCATAGATTTAAGAATAGAGTGTGGATCCGCTTCTGGTGCTATAATATAGTGATAGATAAACCAGGTCATGATGCAAGAGTGAATCGCCTATGGCATACCTTAGGCGTTTCAAAGGCAATCGAGAGCGGATGTGTAGGGTGTGCAATATGCTGGACCCAGAATTGGAATCGGGAAATATCGTGCTCTTTCAACAATTCCTTGAAGATAACAGTGTTCCAAAAAAACGAGTCGCCTTTCGTGATGTCTCTCCGAACAGACATGGAGGAGAACAACCGACGTAGTTGACCTTGGGAAGGGTAGGTGAAAGTTTTGCCCGAAGAGGCGTGCCGAAAGATATGTGTGGTGCAATTTCCGTCTTCATCGTATCAATTTCCAACCTCATGCGATAATGTTCTCTTCAACCCTGGACCGGATTGCGAGCTTTACGAGCCTGTTCTCTATCTCTGTCGGCACAAGGCTGTTGCACGTCCCAGCGCCGGATTCGATTCTATCCAACGCTCCCTCGTCAAGGTTGAAGGACATCAGTTGAATATTTAATGCGATGTGGCAAGGAAGTCTACGGAGTGGCTCTGGTTGAGACAAGACTCGGCGGATGCCGGATAGTGTTCGCCTCCGTACCTTGCGCACTTCGACATCTACTTACCCTTCTGTGCGTTGACATAAGTTAGGTAGGCGAAAGGGCGAGAAAAGAGCGCATCCACGAGTATAAAAAGGCAATAAAAATCTTGATCAATGCGCCACGTGCGCGCTGAGGAAAAAACAGACACATGTATAGCAATGTCGAAAGATTACCATGGTCAACAGCACAGATCAGAGAGGGTACACCAGGACTGGGGCGAGAATTAGATATCAGACCAATAAATAACGATGCGCCAGGCGTCTCGAATAACAATAAGTAAGTGAAAGAAAAGTAGAGCACGGAAAACTCAAGCTCCCTTCCCCGGCCTAACCCTTTCGCGGCGGAACAGGCGGAGCAGAACTTGGCGGACTGAAGAACCCTTCAGCAGTAACCCCGATAGCCTCCACGCCCGCCCCACTTGCCTTCCTCGTCGTCCCCCTTCCCACCGAAATAGACCCCCTCCTCCCCGTGACGGTCCCCGTCCCATTCTCAATACTGATCACCGACTTGGAGGACGAAAACACCGCGCCGCCAGAGATCGAGCCACTCCTGCTCCTGCTCCTAGTTTCCCCATGCACCGACCGTGAAAAGCCGCTTGGCGCGTGCTGGGGAGCCGCAACACCACCGCCATTCGCTGCTGCCCATGAGCTAGGTGGGCCCGCACGCACACCCCCAGGGCCAATGGGCATGACGAGCATGGCGTCGTCAATACTCTCGTCATCGTGCGCAGGCTGCGGGCTCGCTGACGCCTCGCTGCGGTCTGAGTCTTGGAACGAGCGCGAAGGTGGCACTGCCTCGCTGCGGTCCCATACTTCGTCAAATACCTCGTAATAGCGCTGGATGCAGATTTGGATTACTGTGCCTAGCGTTGCGCCTTGTGAGGAGGACGGATTGGAGGAGGAGGAGGGGACGTTGGATGCGAGGAAGCTATTGCTGGAGTTACTGGGGACGGCGCACATCATAACGTCGCGCATTGGACTGGAGCCCTTGATGAGGTTGGGGCATAGGACGACGGCGAGGTTGTGGCCGTCCATCCGGTTGGACGATGCACGGAGTGATACTTCGTGCATCAGATCTGTATACAAACAATACAAGAAGTCAGTATGAGTGGATGTATCTTGGCGGCACTACTTACGGAGGATTTGGCTAAGGAGAATGTAGGCGCAAGGAGGGATGGCAGTGAGGAGAGTATCGCGGATATATATCACGCTGCCGACATCGGAAGGATCATTGGTGGGAAGCGGACACCGGCGGATGAGTGGGTATAAGTTTTCGGGGAAGATAGGTTCGGGCAGGTCGCGAAGATACTTCTTCAGAAGCACCGCGGCCAGATGAGGATCGCCGAAGGTTTTCAGCGACACCACATTGCCTCGATCGTATGCGTCTTGGGCAGCTTTGAGCATCACAGAGGCCGGAGATCTCCTGAAGAGGCCCTCTTCGAGCAGACCTAAAAGATATTCAGAGCCAGGACACACATAAGTAGCACGAGAGCACATACCGTTTTCTCTCAGATACTGTATCGAGTCTTTGACCACCCTTGGAAGACCTCCCTTCTCGCCGTCGTAACCCATAAGCTCCTCCAGCGGGACCCCAAAGATGTTGGACCTCGTTGGCGTTGGTAGTGTGATGGTCCTCTCAAACTTCAAGTTTTCCCTGTAACGCATTCAATGATGAGGGGCATTGGAAGGGGAGAGATACTGACTGGTAAACGGCGGGAGGGATGTCGATTTGAGTTATTGGGATCATCGTCGCCAATTGGGAGAGGGTGTTGATGTACACCAGTTTGCGGAAGAACTTGGGGCTAAGAACGAAAGTCAAATCACGATTTTATGGATGAAGGAAGATCACATACCTGATTATAGCACCCGCCAGCGAGAAAAGCACTGAAGGAAAGTGTTATATACGCTTTGATGTCATGTTGACGACGTACTTTTGGAAAAGAAGGATGAATGAACAATGTACTAAAAGATAAGATTAATGAAGCGTAAAGTTTGTTAGGTAAGACCATACCAATTGCTTGAGGTTCTTGCGGTATTTACGGCTCAAACTCCGGTACGCCTTCCACACCCAATTCCAGCCTGGCGCGTGCCGGCCGCCTGCAGCGAAGAACACCACCGTATAATCTGATTCAACTACGAAAGACTCAGCAAGAATACATTTCAGGGTATTGGCCCATACCATATAGATCAAGATACGACAGTATCCGACTGAGACTACATGTGAATCATTGTACACTTGGGTGTTATATAAGACCCACGATAACAGAAGGTCGTATGACACCTCTTGCGGATCTGGGAGCGCAGATGCATTGACGACCACCCTTGCTTGCGGATACATTAGTTAGTCCACGTTGATCTCGGCGAGCCCAGACATACATTGGCCGCGTTCTAAAGAATCGTGGGTGGGTCAGTCCAGAACAACATCACTATAAGAAAAGCCTCACTCAAAGTCCACCCCTGCCTGAAATATCATTTTCTGCAGCACATCCTGCATTGCTGCAGACTCTCCCAGTGTCGCAGTGCTCTCCTGTTGCGGCCGTTTAACCCATGGCGGGTTGAATGCCTGAGTTTTTCTCTTGAGCGCCGAGAGTGAAGACCGCAGCTCCTGGCCATGTTGAGATGTAGGAGATGTCGAGAGCGCCGCCAGTCGCTGCTTTAGATTTAGAGGAGTCATCTCTGGAACTTCCAGGAAGTGGTTTTAAACACTTGCAGGCTTGGCATGACAACTTCCATTCGCGGCGTTGTGATCAGTTATGAGTTGATGCTCACAATAATCAAGTACAAAGGGTGCCTGATCAGAGCAAGCTTGGCGCCTCTTGGCGCCCGCGTCTAATACCCCACTTGGGGGCATGGATTCGCTTACCCTAGCTACCTCCAGGTCTATCAGACTACAGTCAGAGTGAGCACTTACGAATCTCGCCGACTGAGTGACAGCCGTAAATCACCCGCTTTCATGATACTTCAAGGGTATCACTGATATCGAATGGCATATGTACCCCCTGCTTAAAAGGATCTGTCATTCAACTTGACTTAAATTACTGCCCACGCTTGCTGACAAGAGTAATATAGCTATGAGATCCCTGGAGACCCCTTTACCGACTACCACAGTATTCAAGGAAGAGTGGGAAGGCCCGTTGTCTGTCAAACATCACGAAGTGCAGAGGATTGCGGACAGGTTGGCTTTTGAAACCACGATTCTCAGCCTCGTACGTCGTGAAGCCGACTCGGAAGAAATTCGGGGCCAGTTTTTGGGAGAGGTATAGAAATTAAAAATCCAGACTCTACCACGCGGAAGGTGATGATTTCCCTGGACGATGTGAGTCAACGAAGACGGCAACTTCGAGGTCGCTGACAGTGTTGCTCTGTTTGAAGAGTCGTCAAGAAACTTTACAATGGCAAAGCGCAGTTTCTGCGTGTTGGAGTGACCACAAGCATCAAAAAACTATCTTCTAGTAAGTATGAACATGTCCTTCATCGCCTTATAATTCACTCTTTTATTTCCCTTTTCGCAGCTTGAAACGTCGACTGGGTTATTCCGAAGACACTATTCGAAGCATATTTCATCGGTGCTCGAGCCTGCCTATCGTTTAATCTATACTTCATCGGACACATGATCGATACCTGCACTGGTGATTAATTTGCTACATGTTGCTTATTGACCCATCCATTGCGTTAGAATGGCCAAATTTCAAGCCCCAAATTCAAAATATCCTTGAAAGAGCAGCCAAGAGGCTGGCGTAAAAGGCAGCGACAGATGCATTTAGGTGCCGCAGGGATATCATTTCGACCGTGACCAGAAACTACGTTGAGACCCTTGACGCAAACGCCCGTGCGCTCCTTCCACCGTTATCCGCTATTCTCCTGTACCATCCATTTTTGAGCATGATGAATAATATCTGGCAATCCCAGATAACAGAACATGATGTGTCCGAGGCAGCCGTGTCATTTGTTGAGCGCTGGCCTCCCATAACTTTCGACGACCTTGGCACTCCACTTATCGCCAGCCTTGCTGTATTTTCGGGATCTCAAATCCGCGATGCTGCCTGCTTTGTCTTTCACTGCCCCAGCCATGAACTTGGATGTGTCATCGGTTGGCAAGCAACCCGTCCTCATCAAGAACGATGCTGCACTTCTCACTATCTATGAACGAGCATGTACAGCGGCAATAGCCATACTCCAGCAGCTGGGTTTAGATCAGTGCACCAAACTCCCTCAGAGGTAGATGGTTGTGGCGTCAAATCTGCGTGTTCCTTGTGCTGGCACTGCAAAAATACATCAACCAAAATCACAGTGGCGAATGATCCACGAGACCCATAAATGAAATCTCTAAGACTTTACAGATTGTCAAAAAATGTGCATGCCACTTGAAGGAGTTGCCGAGCTCAGGTACATTTGCAGTTGAGGTTGGGGGTCGTCGACAAGCCGTATTGAGATTTCGTCTGCACATAAGGTGCACACACTAGCCTATTGATAGATAGAGCACCCATAAAAGGGATTGGGACAAATGGGGGTTGTTGACAGGTGTGGCCACAACTGTCGGAATTCGAAAACCGTTGTTCGAGAACTCAGAAGAAGGCTGCCTTGTAATTAGCCTCCATTTTACGACAACACGGGCCCTCAATTAGCCACTACCACGAGCGAGACGCCGTCAGTTCAAACCGACTTGGGACAATGCGTGGCACAGTGGCGTGGCATTGTTGATTGGGTTGAAGTTGGTGGGGAAGAGATCAAATTCGGAGCCTCTCTCCCATCCAAAGCAGATTGTATGATTGACGGTTCAAGACAATTCAAGAACAACTTGATAATGTCACCAATCCTGGGAAATTGATAAAATCATGACAGAGGCCTGAAGATGAAAACTTGAAACTTGAAGGCACCACCCAGTCTTGAGGGAGGTGATATTCTGATACAAGAAGTAGTGCAGAAGAAATGCCCAGGCATAGCGTACAAGATGTTAACTTCATTAGTCAAATGTAGCATACGAGGTTGGGAGGGGAAAACCCGTTGGGGGAAGAAACAAGGGGGGTAAGATGTTTGAAGTGAGCGATGAAGGGAAAAAAGAAAGATGAACTTCCGGTACGGGGAATCGAACCCCGAGCTGCCGCGCACAGAGACATGAAAGGCGGCAATGTTAGCCGTTACACCATACCGGAGATGGTAGAATAAGCAACGTTGTAAATCACGGGAGGTCAGGTTTGAAATTAATTATTTAACTTATCAAGTGTGATAACCAAATTTGCATACCATGTGCAAAACCACCTAGGAGCAATTGAGAGGGTTTGGATCACCTCAGAGTTGACACCTATCCTAATTCTACTCCTAGGTGAGTTTTTCAGCCCTTGAGAGTTGTCATAATGCCTCAAGTTTAATCATAGCAAATTTGGATATACAACATGCATTATATGTTTGGACAAGTACCTCACAATCATTCTATGAGAATTCAACTATTGCATTTTGTGTGAGACATTGCAATTCTCTAGTTTATGCCGTAACTTTGACAATGACATCCCCAAACCCTGCCTATTACTTTTGGAAATGCAAATGTCGACGTCTTCCAGAGGTATTGGCTTCACTGCTAGAAGGGTCAATGAGGGGAGTCAGCCCAAATTACAACCCCCTAAAGCGTCGACATCTCAGTACAACCCAGAGTTCAATCGTAGCTAGTGTAGACTTGAACTTGAAAAGCAACTCAATGCCTTCCAATGTGGGTCGCAAACCTGCATCGAGACTGTCAAGCAAGTTATACAGATTGTCAAATAGACCAAATTCTCCAGATCTGATAAAGACTCTAGTATCAAACATTGGCTCAGCATTGTTGAACAAATCAAAAAGCAACTCGAGTCAAGGGAAAGTCGCGGGGCAATTGCACAATCCGGAAAGGAGACTCACACTCCTGGACTAACTCCACAGTCCGACTCAGTTTCTAGAAGTGTCCCCAGTGGAAATGTGGGAGCCAGAGATAATCCAGGTGGTGACAGAAATGGGCCACCGAGCATGGCCTTTGCTGAAGCATCAGAATTCATCTCCTCCATTCTTTGATCAAGGAAAGGAGACAGGGTCCACTCGGCCAATGAGGATTTCTATGAAGATGAGACGAGACATAAGCACAGATGCTTTAAAGAAAAGGACATGCCTTGGTACAACAATTTCACCTTCACCAATGACAGAAATCCTGAGACTGCCATTACACGTAGAATCTTGTCTGATCTTGGAAAAAATATTGCCAAAGCAAAGCAATTCCTTCTTATTGCACCGAGGCTCTCAGCAGGATTTCCATCTTCAGAATGGTTCAACGGTTAGATTTTGGCATGGAGAGCTTACCAAAGAGCAATTAATTTTGTGTTTGAACATCATTGTCGCGAGCTTGAAGAATACTCAGACCACATTGAGTTGCTCTTTTCCCAGCAGCCAGACTGGATCCATCCCAGAATCCTCAAATACAACCGGGCAGTCAGGCAGACAGTTGGAGGCAGCCAACCAGCCCAACTCAATGACCCAGGTCTATGGCAAAGGTATTAGTCAATCCTTAGCATTGGAGGAGACGACGTCTGCTCACAAAATTGCAGAAAAGGAGGAGGTAGTGGAACGGGTCAGGGGCAGTCCTCTGAGGTGTGCAGGCAATTTAACCAAGCAATTGGATGCAACTTTGGTTGGAACTGCCGGTTCCAGCACAAACGCTCAAAGTGTGATGGGTCACACTCTGCATCATCCTACTCTGACAAGTCCACCTAATAATATTCCTTCTACAAATCTACTGGATGCCTACACTTCACAAAAATGGCATCTCAGATACAACTATTGGGATTTAGATTTCTCCTTACTGGTATTGTTAGTAGATTGGACCCTTTCAGCAAAGCCTGTGCCTAGGCCTCCTCTGGCTGAACTGGGTGACCCTACATTCCTTTTCTTAATGCAGTCACACAACCTCTTATTCAAAATATCTACCTCTTTAAACATTGACATCTTTTCCTCAATGTTATCGGATCACCCAAACCAACCTTTTGTGAGATCAGTTGTGATTGGTCTTTGCAAAGGCTTCTGGCCACACTTGACTGTGTTTCCTTCTTTCTTTCCTATCACTAATTATATGTCATTGCCAACCCCTTTCTGACCCTGCAGCAGCAAAATTTCTGAGGGACCAGCGGTATGTTGAGGTTGCTTGCAGCCATTTTTCTGCCTGTTTTGGGAGAGACTTGTTCCCTGGGATGTATTCATCCCCAATTCATGCAGTGCCCAAGCTTGGTTCGGCTGATTTTTGTCTGGTGGTGAACCACTCTTTTGGTGACTACTCCCTTAACTCCCTTATCGACAAGAAATCTATCCCAACAATACCTCTGGACTCGCTTCACCTACTTAGTGACCTCTTACTCCAAGTTTCTATTTCTAATCTGCATCCTCTTCTTGTATGGAAATTAGATGTCACATCTGCTTACTGTCTCGTGCCAATTCATCCCTCCTATCAATGCCGTCAAATTGTCACTGTCAATGGAGAGTGATATGTGGATCAGTGCAACTCTTTTGGAAACTGGGATTCTCTGCCAATTTGAGGTTCTATCAATGGTCTGGTTCAATGGATTGCATGAGAACAATCGGGAATCACTGCATTTACATTCAACAATGATACCTTTGGTATCTGTGCAGCAAATGATCTCACTTTTTATGAGCCTTACAAGAAATTGCTACCCACATCCCAGTGCTCATTGCTCCATTTGTGGGACAAACTAGGCATACCTCACAAGGAATCCAAGCAGGTTTTCTCCTCTCATCTCCGCGTGATTGGCATTGATGGAGATGTGGACTCAATGTCCTTCATTTTTCTGGAGCAAGCAAAAATTGATCTTCTAGAGGAACTTGATCATTTTGCAAGTCATCCTAAAGGCTGATTGAAGCATTTTCGTGTCAAAGAGTGGCAACGTTTGGCCAGCTAGTTAAACTGGTCATTCAACGTGTATTCCCTTCTGCGCCCTTGGCCCCTTGCCTTGCAGCAATTTACGAGAAGCTCTCACATGCTCTGGACAACCCTTGCGCCTGGCTGTTGTACAGTGAGCTGATTTGTAGCCACTTGCTGTAGGCAAAATCCTAGATTTTGTTGTTGTCTGGGGTTCACCTTCCCTGGTCTTTGGCATGGTTGCCATCTGAGGCAGATTTCCTTCTTGAGTGTGATGCTTCTTACCATAGTATTGCTTTTTGGATACCAGGTTCTTTAGAGGCTTTCTATTGGAAGTTGCCGACAAACTTGCCTGAAAATATGATCCACCTTTTTGAGGTTTGTGCAGTCGTTTAGGGGATTTTGCACATTTTGGAAAATGCCGTTATTTATGCCTGGGTGGTCATTTATACTGACAATAGCTTTGCAGTGAGAATTTTCAGTTCTTTCCATGCCAAATCTACTTTCTCTCCTTTACTTATAGTGCTTATTATGGCTGTCGCTTTAGCTCTAATGGACGGCAAACACTCTTTGAAGGTTTTACATATCCTCGGTCAGTCTAACACAGGCCAAACTTTTCCACCCTCTAAGCTCTTATGTGACTGCGCCCTGAAGCACCCCCTTCTATAATACAGGGGGTGCTTGCAAAATGATCCCTGGTGTGACCCACTCCAAGCAGCCAGCGCGCGCTGCCTGGATGTGAGAGTGACTGTACCGTGAATGGTCAATTGCTTTGGGTGTCTGCATTGCAGATGGAACTTTCTGCAACTATGATTTGGCTTTAAATTCTTGGCTTAACTTCATCAAACTACACAATCTGCCTTGAAAACCTTTTCCTGACTCTTTATCCCTGTTTGTGGTGTTTATGTGCCATCACATCTGCTCCCACTCTGTAGAAACTTACCTCTTCAGTATTTCCAATATTCTTGAGCCATTTTTTCCCCATGTCTGAGACAAACGACAAACCACATTAGTCTCAAGGACCCTTGTGGGATGCAAGCGTCTGTATGGAAGGCCCCCAATATGCAAACAACTCCTTTCAGTGGATGACCTTGATTTGATCCGTGACCATTTTAGTCCCTCTAATAACTATGACAACCTCCTTTTCCAGGCTATGATCTTTACCGGCTTTTACAGATTGTTGCGCTTGGGTGAGATGGCTTGGCCTGACAATTGTTCCCTGCATGACGATTGGAAACTCCCCAAGATAGATTCTGTTTGTATTTCTGAGTCTGCTTTTGAATTTTTACTGCCATTCCACAAAGCCAACCCCTTCTTTGAGGGCAACAAAATTGTCATCTGCCACATGTCTGGAAGATTGGACCCTTACTCTTGTTTCTGCTGTTACCTGTGCCTGCGCCAAAACCTTTTCCCTCTGCATTGCTTTTTGTGGCTTACTTTGGCAGGAGTACCCCCCTCTTGTTCATGATTCATTTTGCAGCTTTGTTGTTTGTTTTCTTCTTGTATTGCAGGGCAGTCAATGCACGCTGGAGGGGTGACTTATTTTGCAGAGTGTGGAATGGCACCTTATTTGCTCCAGGCTTTGGGTCATTGGTCCTCCTTAGCCTTCCAACAATATGTTAGAAGGAATTCTGTTGTAATGCACAGCTTAATGTTTGGCCGTCGAGTGCTCATTCTCAACGAGAGGTTGGTCCTTGCTCATTAGCTGTATATTTTCTTTTTTTTCTTTTTCTTTCGTCCTTCTACTTTCAAACTCACTTACTCCTTCTTCTTTGTAGGACTTTATGCTTAAAAAATGTGTAAAAGTAGAACATAAAATATACTTGCATGTGTGCGTGAACCAGGGAGGAGCGCCTAAGTACCCCGTTGGTTTGCCTTTCCTAACTTCAAACAAGTGCCCACATCTTATTTGAGGTTGTTTTGAGCATTAGACAATTCTAAACATTGTTTATTAAAGTCTAATGTGACAACCAAATTTGCATATCACGTGCAAAACCACCTAGGGGTGATTGAGAGGGTTTAACTCACCTCAGAGTTGACACTCATCCCAATTCTACTCCTAGGTGAGTTTTTCAGCCCTTGAGAGTTGTCATAATGCCTCAAGTTTAATCATAGCAAATTTGGATATACAACGCATACCCACCTGCCCTTCCTTTTTTCTACTTATTCTGCAGGCTCCTAGAACCACCCTCTCGTCTCGCTCGGAAGGGTTGATGCACAGACATGTTTGATCCGAATACCTTTTATC
>JAFLHD010000200.1:0-11658 GCA_018856295.1 Blastosporella zonata | reverse complement strand
CGCGAGTTGGAGGCTGAGAAGGAGAAGGAGGTTCTCAGGAGCTACACGATTGTCAAGGAGCAGTGGGCGGGCATGCTGGCGCGTGAGGTGGAGGCGGAGAGACTCTTTTTGGTGGAGGCGGAGAAGTTGGTTGAGACGTTTAGGGAGACGAGGAACCTTTTTTTGACGACAAGAGTGAGGGCATCCTTCTTTTGACTATATGGGGAGCTTGCACATACTAATAAGGGCATCTTTGCTACTTAGACGAATCCGTTCCGCGGCATGTTTCCAAGGTCGCGCCCTAAGCGGGACAACCAAAACGAGGAGGATGAAGACCGCATGGCTTCGCGCCTCAACCTCGATCTCGGTAGGCTGATCATTTTCTGGTCTCGACATGTCATGCTCAATATAGGATTCAAGAGCAAGACAGCTTGTCCAAGAAGTCTGCGAAAGATAGAGCGGTAGATGTCTTCCGTGGTGTCTCTTTCACCGGGTGGTTGCGTATAATCATGCAGGTGCGCACCTCCTCACTATTCTTCTGTACTCCTCAAATTTTCTGATCCAATACACAGTATTGTTTCGTGCTGACTCGGCGCGGTCAGTTTGAGTTGGCCGAAGAGGTCCTTCGCCACGTCCTCGTATCGAATGCATACCAAGCTCGCCAACGACAAGACTCTATCAGGATAGCCTTGATCGGTACGACCAACTTCCCCCAATGTCTTCCATTTTCTTACCTAGTTCACAGCCTGCGCAATCCTGGACCAGCGCCCCACCATCGTCGTCGAGCAAGCCCGAAAGCTCATCACAGTATACCAGTTCAACAACGAGCCCCAGCGGATCCTCATCGCTGTTCTCTCAAGCGGCTTACGCCCCACCGACGCCTTTATCACCTCCACGCTACAGAAGCATTTGTTCCGCGAGATGAAGCTCGCCGACGTGGCTGTCCGGACACCAGAAGTGCTGCGATGGAATGCCCTTAATAAGCGCTACGCGCCTACCGCCACTGTCAAGGGTGAAGCCGATGACGACGCTGATGATGTTGAACTGGGATCTGCTGCAGCGGAGAAGGACTCCAAGGCGCTGGAGATACCGACGAAGTACAACCCTATTCTCGTCGCGATCTATGGGCAGATCTGTATCGCTGCCAAAAGCTACCAAAGCGCCATCTGTGAGTCCCAGTCGACACACCTCGCAAGAAGTTTCTGACTTTTCTCCCTCGGGCGACGGACAGTCTATCTCCTGCACGCATATGATTACTGCCCGGACGACCCCATGATCTGCTTGTGTTTGGCCATCGCCTCCATTGGGCGTGCGATGCAGCGCCAGTCGGACAATCGGCACCACTTGATTACCCAGGTGAGATCATCCGTGTCGACTCATCTCATTAATCTCTTTGCGAGTTGATTCATTTTATGGTGGTGTAGGGGATGGCGTTCTTATCGCAGTACCGCAAGCTGCGCGCACTTGATTCTCAGGGTCTGGGAGAGGTCGAGTATAATTTTGGCCGGGCATTCCAACAATTGGGTATGTCTCTTCCGCAGCATCCACAGTGACCAGAGCCGCTGATACTTACGTGTGTTACCCCAGGCTTGTACTCCCATGCCGTGACGCATTACGAACGTGTACTCGAGCTTGCCGAGAAAGCCAGCGCCACTGTACGTCCTTGCATCTAATAGTAAACCCCCGCCCAAAATCATTGACAAGACCCGTGTCCAGGAGACCACCTTCGCAAAAGAAGCAGCGTATAACCTGTCACTGATCTTCGTGTTGACTGGCGCACCCCCCCTTGCGGAGGCCTTGTATAGACGTTGGCTGTCTATTTGAACAGGATCTTGGGATGGGTGTCTTTGCATACGGTCTCATTCCCGAACCCTCGATGTTGCCTTGTTTTAGGGCTGCCCTAGCCAGCGAAGTGGCCATCGGTATGTGAAGTCCCTGCTATGGACTTCGATGACTTCGATGACTAGGGCCAGAGTGATCTTTACCAGGTGTTAGCTGGTAGGATCTACCGGGCGTGGTGGGCTGTTGGGGCAGCCATTATTGTAGTTGCGCTGAACTTTGGACTACGCCGTAAAGCTACATATGAGGTGTGGCACTCTTTCTATCATGAATATTGACCTCAGGCCGCGACATATATAAAATGTTTGTGGTACACAATTGAATGGCAAGTCATGATTCGGCGCATCTTTTCTCGAACTAATAACGTACTGGCGCGACTTGTGAGATCAGTGATATAAAGAGATATCAAATTGTGGAGTGTTGGTGTGGTACCTATTTCGATGTACTGTCAATCTCATTATTCGCACCTCCGCTCCGTTGTTTGGCTATTCTTAGCAGCATGGCAGCATGTGAACCCTTGTCAACTCTCTTTCCTGTACAATCATGACCGAGCTAAAGGCGGACGAGGAAAAATTACCCGCCTCTACAGCTTTCGACCAGTCTACAACAAGAAAGGAACTTTGGTCCTATTACGTCTATTACATCGGCAATAACGGCCTGTCGGGGTTCAACTATGGGCCTTCTCAATTCCAAAATCTACTCTTCTTGGCTGGGTACGATCCCACCCAGAAGCCGTTCATGGCAGGATGCAACAATAATGGATGTGTACTGCCATACCTTGGCCGGGTTCACGATAGTACGTCCTATTCATGTAAGTTGATCATTGACACTGATCCAGGCGTGTGAAGTCAGCTCCATCGTCTTGTTAACAAATGGTATAAGCTTTGCAATACAAGCAGTGCTTTTGCTCGCAATCGGAGCTTGGGCCGACTACGGTCGTTGGAGGTATGCGGTTTGAAAATCTGTCCCTCCTAGTCTTTACACAATTGGATATCCAGGCCCAACATTACGATATTTTTCACGTTGTTGGCAGTTGGAGTGTCTTTCGCGTGGCTGGGTGTTGATAGCCCGGAGCAATGGCGCGCCGGTGTTGCTCTCTACGTTCTTGGCCGTAAGTTTCTCATCTACTAAAGAGTCTTCACCAGCTTACAATTCGCAGTAATCGCGTACCAAGTCAGCATCCCCACTATTGGTTTCCCAGAGTATATTATTGAGCCAAGATTTACAGTGTTCGCTTACTTTCTGGACGGCCGCATTCCCTGGTCTCGCCCGCGACCTTCCGGAAGTTCAACAATCGCTCAAGGATGTTAACGAGTGTCAAAAGTCGTAAGTATCCAAAGGCACCTTCGGAAGCTCCGCCAAGTTATTCCCCCTTAGTGTTCAAGACCACGCCCGACTTGAGTCCCTCTCCCGCAATCGGATCTCCAATATTTCATTTACAGTTTGCTCCGCTGGAGAAGTGCTCATTCTGGCTGTGATGATTGGCATTCTCAAGGGCGTCAAGTCGGACGAGAGCACCGAAAACAATACGAAGGCATTTAGCATACTCATCGCTTTATCTGGTGGTATATGGTGTTTGTCTGGCTCCCTTTCTTGTCCGATTGCGTGCTCATTCACTGTAGTGTTGTGTGCAATCCCATGGTTCATTTTCGAACAACGGCGACCGGGATTGACGCTGCCTCCAGGGACAACATTCTTGACCATAGGTTTCATGCAGGTGTATGTCGCATTCAGAGAGTGCGTGAAACTCAAACAGACGTTTATGTACCTGATATTTTATTTTTTAATGTACGTACACACACTCTCTTGACCTTTTCCTGTTGTAAACTACCTTGCTTAATTCTCGCCAGGGGAGATGTTTTAAACACCACAGTGTTCGTGGATGTCGTTTTCTCTGTCACTGAATCTCAAGTCATCTGATATACAGGACGGTTATCGGAACCTTGCAAAATAGGTCAGTACTGTCATACATGCATGCGACTGCGGCTTACGAGGGTTTAGTGTTGTGGCCTATTCGACACTACAACTCACTCTCCTTCTGATTGTCGGCCTCGTTGCGCAAGGACTAGGGATTTAGTAGTTACATCCCCCTCATTCATTGACAAAAACTGATATTCTGTCATAGCTTATTCTGGCTCGTCCAGAAAAAGTTCAAAATCTCCACAAAGGCGGTGGGTGCCTGCCGCAATTACTGACATAAAGCTGGACTGACACTCTTCTATAGATGCTATCCTTCAACGTATTTTGGATACTCGTAAGCCACCTGCGTACTACTCTTCTCTACGTGTAACAAAAGATGTTCTTTAGGTGCTAACGATATGGGGCCTCATTGGCGTTCACACTGACAAGTTTGGGTTTAAGCACGTATGGGAGATCTGGTAAGTTTTAATGATGGTAATCTTAGCTGCAACATAGTCAAGCGAACCAGGCTTTACCAGGTTTTCTACGGCCTGCTGGTCTGTCCATGGTATGCCTACAGTCAAACGATGATTAGCGAAGTTTCTCCGTTGCCTCAGATGTAAGTATGAGTTTGCCGCCTTGTGGACATCGGCCCACACTGACGATCTCCGATGATTTAGGTTCCTGTTCTTTGCCCTCTTCTCAGTGGTAGGATCGATATACATCTCCTTGAATATCCTTCCCTAAGCTTATACGTAGGTCGGCAAAACATCAGCCTTCATTGGACCCTTCGTCTCTAGTGCAATCATTACTGCGTCAGGCAATAACGACAATATGCCATTTGCGTTCTTTTTCGGCCTGTACGTTCCTCCAGACTTCGTACCTGCAATAAATATATGACGACAGACTTTAGGGGCGCGGTCAGCACTGTTTTTTTATGGATGGTGGATACGGACAAGAGTAGTATCGAATGTGAAGCATTCATTATGGCCGAAGAAGCTCGTGAGGCGTTCAAGACGGACGACAAAGTCGCCCAAGTAATATCAATGGATGTTCCCTGATGAAGTATAGATGATTATTTGCGCTATAGCCAAAGATGCAAGGCAATATCATGGCGAATTTAGGGATATAGGGACATTATTAAATGGGCGAGCAAATATGCGGTTGAGTGGAAATGGCATCAGCTCATGAAGGGATGCTAAGAGGATGCCGTCTGAGGATTCTGCTGAACTGACGCGATCCTCCTCTTTCTGTGCCTTGAACCGCCTTTGGAGATTGGTGAAACCTTCGAAAAGTTGGTCAAGGTCCTCCGTCGCTGTGCGGGAAGAGGAACCCACAGCCAATAATGTCAATGATCAAGGATACATGATTATTCACTCTATGTTCTAAGATGCAAGCAAATGTCACGCGAAAGAGGCGAGCCTGGTGAGTAATAATCTTATGCCATGTGGAAACGGCATCGGGTCATGAAGGGGTGCCGAAGGCCCGCAGTAAACGTCTGATGATCCTCCCGCACGTAGATTTCCGACTGGAGTTCCTCGGTGATGGGTCGCCATCGTCATGGAGCTCTCCACTGTGCAAAAGCGCCATCGCAGCGACGAGATCCTCCTCTTTCTGTGACTTGAACCTCCTTTGGAGATTGATGAAGCCTTGGCGAAGTCGGTCAAGGTCCTGTGTCACTGTGTGGGTAGAAGAATTTAGAGTCAGTTAATTTAACCACCTCGTTACCCATTATGTAGATGAGCGTGGCGTACCAGGTTTGTGACGACCAGCTTGAGTGGTACTTCCCATTTTGGTATTTGTATTCAATGAGGGCTCACGATATTTTCCAAAGGATTCTGTGGGACGGGAGAAAGTGTAGAACTCCATAGTGGACATCAGGGGAATGAGATGGCGGATGAACCTACCCCTCTATCAGGTGGCGCGATGTTTTTATAGGGTGGACTGTTTAGGAGTCAACTGCGCAACCTTGTTGGAGCAGCGATTACACTTCTGCGAGACCATGAATAGGAGATCACAGTTTTGCAATTACTTTAAAGGAGGTAGGGGTATAGGGGTTAGACAGAAATTGGCAATCTACCCCAATGGTCACAAAGTGTATTACACGGCAATCTGATTGTGTATGAATTGGAACAGGCGTCCACTTTTGCGACTAAAATTTGATTAAGCAAACGAGAGGCGATCCTCTGCCCATCCAGGTTGCAGCGACTTGGCGTCAAACCCGGGGTCCCAAGCGCTTTCGTATACACCCAGCACATTCCATTTCAAGTCAACCTTCGCCCCGACTGCAGTTTGCGACCAAAGACTCAAGCCGATTATATTTG
Organism: Blastosporella zonata; assembly: GCA_018856295.1. Classification (NCBI taxonomy): domain Eukaryota; kingdom Fungi; phylum Basidiomycota; class Agaricomycetes; order Agaricales; family Lyophyllaceae; genus Blastosporella; species Blastosporella zonata. The sequence goes on along the minus strand of JAFLHD010000200.1, from coordinate 5,617 downwards.
AGCCGCGCACGTTCAAAATGCCTGGTGGGACTGGGAACGCAATTTGGTTTCCAATCTGAGGCACGAACTTCCCATATTGGTACCTGCGAAGCGACGAGCAATCAATGAAGGCTTGTGAGATGGATCGAGAAAGGCGCCTACCCATTTACGTATAGTTGAGATCGTAATACGCTCCCCGCAGGAGCAGTAATTATCAGTTCGAAGGACGCATCATAGCCTCTGGGAAGATTGATCTCGGAAGTTGTGCGGAAGAAACCGATTGTGGCACCCTCAATACCGTCAGACGGGTCCGCAGAAATCCATTTGGAGTCGTCGAATCCAGGGAGGTGCCATCCAAGCCGCTCGGCATGGAGACCACCTTCAGCAATGATACCTCTGACCGGGTCGATATTGCTTTCTCCGCCTGCGTTTCCGGCCAACGTCCATTTTGAGAAGGTAGTGTTGTTGGAAGACACGAGCGATGCACCGAGGATTCCGCGAGGGAGGAGTGCATCAGCGCGTTGATCATGTCCAGAGTGATCCATAACCACTGTGAGAACATTTTCTCCAGCCGTAGCAAGAGTGGCATTGGCGAAGGAAAGCGTCAGGGACTGGGAGGCAGCGCTGACGGCGCCTGGAAACCCTCCAATGAAGTCACCGTTTAGCCAGGCGGACCAGCCAAAGGCAGTGCCGCCCTGAACATTGAGCGTTGCAGCAGAAGCACGACCCGTGAACCGACCACGGAATATCTGAACACCGGTATGGAATCCGTAATCATCGGCATATAAAACCGGAAGGGTTTGTGGACTAGTGGGATTGGACGTAGTGGTATGGTCGGCAACAACCCAGTTGGAGTCATTATAAGAGGTGAATCTTTCTGGCAGTGCATCAGAGTACTTCCAGTTGGATAGAGAAAGAGACTGCTGAAGGGTATCTGCATCGAGACTTGGTTTTGCAAGTGTGGCTTTCAGGCTTCCATGCGACGTTTTGTGGGTTGTGACCGCCTTTCCATTCCATTGAATCTTGTTAACCTTGGACGGGGCAAAGACCTCGAGGACAGTAGATCCGTCAAGGTCGCCGGTGACGACCGCATTTGATCCCTCGAGAGCTAGAGAGCGTATGAGGTAGGGGCCCGTCGCAAATACGACACTTTCTGGAGACACAATCGGGTCATTGGTGAGAGCAGGCGCCCAGAATCTGTAGGCGAGTGTCCGAGGAAGTAGAAGGACAAGGAATGTGTCGAACTGTAGAACTATCTGTGTGCTTTCCTGTGTGTAAGAGACGACAAGATCCCTTCCAACCTGATGGAACCCTCCGCCAATACCTGAGACGACCTCACGCTTGATAGATCCGCCCTTAATGCGAAATTCACCAGACTCTCCGTCAGGCACCCATAGCGCAAGGATGCTCTTTCCATCGATGATGGAATGGGAGAGAATCTCGGCAGTAGAGTAGAGCAGAGTATTATCCCCAAACCTGAAATCCGTCACTGCAATCTTGCTCTGCCGGCCGCTCAGCTGAACAGATGGCGCGAATTGAGGGATAGTAAGGTTTCCCGAAGACGTCGCTACGTTGATTTTGAAGTTCGTAGCATCCTGCGAGGCGCTCACGTCGTGACGAGTGACGTAGAATGCAGCATTTGTTTCGGGGTTGCGAAGCTCGGTCGCGCCCACAGTGGATACATTCGTGTAGGATGTAGAGTAGTTGATGCGATCGGTCATGGTGAGATCCTCTGCGGCGCGGAAGAAGAATCCCAGGATCTTCGTCTCATAGTACTTGTCAGAGATCTGACGAGATTCTTCGATGGGTGCCGAGTAGTCGTAGCTTGTACCGACAAGATTGGTAGCTAATACTGTGTCAGAGTGGCCGAGTTTGAGAACGAAGCCTACATACCTAAGCCTCCCCAGTTTGTTCCCCCGTAAAGCACTGTAAATAAATTAGTAAATCGGTGGTCAAGTGTTGCTCAATGCTACTTACTGTATAGACTTGCCATAGTTATTCTCTCGGCGGCAAGGTGTCTATAGAAGACATTTACAAAATCGGGCCCAAGATTGGCAGGGCATCCTCCTTGTGGGCCACCCCTATTTCCAAAGATGATCAACTGCGTGTTTCTAGGAAGCGCTGCTGCGAGAACATACCAAGGATTGTAAGATCCACCTTGAAACTCGGGAATGAACGATGGCTGGGTCGGCGATACTTCATTAAAGTGATCGTGATAATCAACAACGTCGAATGTGATTTCGGTGAGTCCACATTCGGCCAGATTGCACGACCTGAAAGGGCGTTGAGGCAATGGAGGTGATAAAAATGTGAAAACACGTACCAACATGCGGGATATGAGTCCAGCCCTTATTAGAGATACTTATCAGGTACGAGTTTAGTCATGTTTAAGCATAAGTGCTTACCATATATATCTTGTTCTCCAGGACCTGGGAGGTAATCTGTGGACCAAGATTTCGCTGAACGTTCGGTGAGATGACGAACAATAGGGGCAGATAGGGAGACTCACAGTTTGGATTCGGTGCATTCGTGATGAGAGGCTAGTGCCATTCTCCATGAATTATCATGCATTTGGTTACTATAAGCTAAGGCACATACCACGATGACATTGTTTTCTCGAGTGTTATTCTGTAGAGCCTACAACATAATTATTGAGTACTGGCGCAAGACAAAGGCGGCACTGTAACACTTACAACCATGTATTCCACCAAAGGAGTATTGAGGCTGCCATCTGAGTTCCTCTGACAGCAAAACTCATTTTCGATCTGTTGCAGCAACTAGAATCGCAAAATCAGAAAGAAGGTCAGGCATGGAAGTAATGCGACACACGATTGTTCCACCTTGGCCAACCTGGTACTTGGAAGCGATCTCGTTGACACGCGTAAAGTATGGTTCCCACGCAGCCGTGTACCGAGGATCATTATCGCGCAGAGCACCATACTCTCCGTTAAGCAACCAGAGGGCAAACCCACCAGCGGTCGTCTCGGCACTGTTTGCCAAAGAGATGAGCTGGTGTTACCGAGGAAGGAATTGCCACTTACTTGACATAAGGGCCACCTCGAAGAGTAACGAATAAACCGACTTCAGCAGCAAGTTCAAACAGGGTCGCTATATTGCGAGCGCCAGTTTCGAAATCAACGGTCGAGTTATTCGGTGCATGGAATGCCCAGTTCCCAACGGGAAAGAGTCACGCGGGGTGGGGTTCTGGCGGCATGGGCACATACGAATAAATTGAAACGGTGTTGAAGCCACCTGCTTTGATCTTCTCGAGAACTGCCACCACGAAAAGAGAGTGAGGACAGATCATTCAAAGAAGACTTCTTGCCATACGATCGCGCCAAATCTCCGGAACAGGTATACGCCCTTTGGAGCAGAGAATAAGCCTTTGGGTCAAATGATTCTGGGATAGAAGCGTGCTTACAATAATGAAACTCCCCGGACCACACGAAGGTTCGGCGACCATTCACAGAGAGCGAATAATGATCCCATTTGACGGCGTCGGTGAATCCGTCACTGTGTACTGGCCACTGTGAAGTGGCTGCTGCAAGAAGGACGAGGAGCGAGGCCAGAGAACAAAAGGTCAAACGAGACCACATTGGAGTTGTTGCTGCGCATCCTGCACAACAAGGCAGTGGCCATTTTGTACGCGCCCCACCTCATTAAGCGAAGAAGGCGGGCCGCAGATTCTCGTGGTAAAGGAGCATGACCATATCACCAGACTCTAAGAAAATAAACACGACATGTGGAGACATGTCGGAAAAAGCGAAGCACCACTGTTGTCGTAGAGCCCACGCGGTAATGTGATGTCCATCAAAAGTAGAGACGAGTTCATGGTTTTCTCATCAGAACGCTGCATTAGCCAGTTGCAGCCAACGTCAACATGCCGTACATTCGCGAGAGCCGTCCTTTCGCCGTCATCGGAGGACAGAGGATGGCATATCAACGTCAAAGCACAATCTCGATTGCCGGACCGCTTTTCAATTCCATCAATTCAGTCTCCGACTGATACTTGACGATAAAAACAATAAAAAGGCTGTCTTATAGGCCTGCTACTTGCAAATTACACGGAATACATAATGTGGAACAACCTAACAAACTGTGCATTCATTTACTGTTTGTGTGCCATATAAAATCCATCCTCCTCTTCTCTCAGACCACCAAGCACCGTGTCCCCAGAAACGTACTGGTTCAAGACATAATAAAGAGACTGCCTATCGTCCTTGCCAAGCGGAATCTTGGGGTTGAGTTTGAATCCTTGCCAGGCGTAAACAAATTGCGCCACCACCGCACATATCACAAGCAGCCCCAGTTTCGGAAAGAAGTACCAGACGATGAACACAGAGGCGACAAAGATGCTAACAAGTTCCTTGGAGACTTCTGTCCAGAATGCATAGCGGTATATTCCTTGAGGTGACGTGACGTAGCCTGGGCGGAAGATGACGGTTTCGAGATTCGTAGGGAAGAGAAGAATGCTAGCGCCGGCTATGACGCACCAAGGTAAGAAGAAAATAAAACGGGAAGCGATTGTGAAAAGGGTGTGGAGAGTGATTACTTGAATGGAGCTCAGACAATCGTTTGCGCGGGTGAGGTCCTCAATAGAGGGCGACTGATGGGAGAACGGAAGCATTGACAGGATATCCTTCGCGATTTCGGCCGAGTCTTCAGAGATGTCGAGTTCTGAGGAGAGCTGGTGGGCTATGAGGTTAGGTCGACAGCACAACCTTAAAACGGACCTTCTTTCCCAAGGGGGTTGTTTCTTCGACAGACACTTCGAGAGGTTTCAAGGTACTGCGAGGGTTCGGTTCAGGTGAAACAGATGAGTCGGTTTTAGTGGGAAAAGGCTATGGTGATATGAGCAAGATACTGTCATAAAAGGCGGACAACTTATTCTACGTCTGGATTCAATCTGTCACCAGGGATATTGAGAGGACAATTTGGGTGGCTATAGATGCTCTTATCATGGATGACATCAGCCTTGCACACAGGAAAGTAAAAAGTAAGGAAGGTCTTACCCCTGCTCGAGGTCGCGATGGAAAGGATGCTCTCGAGGGTGTTCCAGTACCAGGAACATGTTCCAAGGAGATCGAAGGCGTTGGAGTGCCTTGGAATGAATGGTCGATTAACGACTATTTGGTATCATTTAACCTGATATTTGCCAAGTGTCTATGATTGAACATACCTTTGCATTGTCTTGCTCCTCGATCCCGCCCATTCTCAAATTCAGGTTTCGTAAAGAATGGTCAATCATTAGCTATTTGGCATCTTTTCAGATGACGTTTACGGACTGTGCACGCTTCAAACATACCTTTGTATCATCTTGTCCATCGATCCCACCCACTTTCGAATTCAATTTGTAACCCTCCGTGCCGCGGTCAGAAGAGAGAGACTTTATGATGAGATGCTGCTCGATTCCAGGGAATAGAATAACATCCTCGTCTACAGGTGTGGTCAGTGTTGAACCAAAGGGCGACTCGTCGGTGCGATCAGAGTCCACGCGTTCCATGAATACTGGCTAGAGATATATATGTGTGTTAACACAATATTCTACGATCCAATATATACTTACAAGACTCATGGATGCTGCGGCCGTCGTCGACATCGAGGAACTGGTTCAAGTCGGATTGTACGCGTGACACAT
>JAFLHD010000199.1:0-11762 GCA_018856295.1 Blastosporella zonata | reverse complement strand
GGGACGGATGATAACCCGCATTGGCTCACGAAACTTTTACTCTTACAGATTCTAGGGGCAGATACGTCGACTGGTATTGCACACCAGGGACAGAGCCAAACGCCGCCACAACAACAACAGCAGCAGCAGCAGCAGGCGCTTACTCTGCCCTCGCGTAAATCCGAAGACGTCTTTCGCACTCTCGCCAACACCGCCAACGCCAATCCGCAGCCCTCGCTCCCACCCTCCAGAACGCACTCGCGCACAGAGGTCATCTCCGTATGGGCACGCGTGGGCGAGCTCTGCCGACTCGCAGGGGACGAATGCTCTTTCCGTGCCATCGCAGCGGCGCTCACATGCCGCCCAGTTGCTCGCCTGGACAAAGTCTGGCGGCGCGTCGACCGCCTCGCCCTTAATGCCGTCGAGGCATGGGTGTACCCCGCTACCAACAATAGCACTTCCTTGCCTGTAGGTGTGAATGAGCCTCGTGTCACCGCATGGGGTGGAGATGTGCGTGCGAGGGCCAAGGAGGCGATGGGGCGTGTGCAGTGTAATGGTGGTGCTGGAGGCGGCAGCGGGGCAAGGATTGAGTGCACAGGCATTTAAGGATGTGAGAGGAATTTATGAGGAGTTTAGGACGACGTTTGGGCTGTGTCCAAGGAGGGTGCCGGTTCAGCAGGGTGAGGTAGGAGATGATGTGAGGAGGATGGTCAAGTTTTGGAGGGGTGTTGCGGCTGAGGGTGGGGGGGCTGGGAGCATGGCGATAAAATTTCAGAGGTACGTGATTGTTGAAACTTTGTGTTGTGAATGGTATGTACTGATGGTGGGACATAGAGTGGAGCAGTTCATGTCGCTCTCACTCGCTGCTGAACCCCGTCGGAAAGGTCTGTATGAGCCTCATTTTTGGACACGACCATCGTCTGGACAGGCACCGCATGCGTCTCTTCTTCCACTCCTCTTCCCTGAACCCCTGCCCACGATGTGCCTCATCGACCGCGCCCAGATTCTACGAGGACGTGTGGACAGTGATGCCTCTGATGCACAGCTCCGACGCGCCATGGACCCTCACCGAAATCCCAATCAACGGAGTCTCCCGGCTGATCAGGATTCTCCTAGCCTGTCGAACTTCAACTACGGCGGCACTATCATCCCAGTGTACAATGGGGAACTTTTACTCGTTGTTCAAGTCGGAGGAGGGTCCGATTCAGCGCCCAATTCTCGTCCGCCGTCATCTCGTATGTCGTCAAGGCCACCAAGCTCGGTCGCAGACTCCTTCAATGAAAAAGCACCCCTTGGACGGTCGCCATCCATCCGCGTTAAGCCCGGATCTTCCCAGGGGGTGGAGAGGAAGTCGAGCATGGCTCGCAGGAACTCGCTGCCGTCTATCTCTCATCGCCAGAACTTCGTGATAGCAGAACCATCTTCCGAGCCTCCCTTGCGCGTTGTGGTGCAGGCGGGAACGCTCAACACCCTCGTCGGAATATTAGTTCATGGGCTGCAGAATGTTTCTGTCTCTGTGGCGGATGATAATGGGGAGATGAGTCTTAGGGAAGGCATGACCCGCGAACTTATAGTGGACCGTGTGGAGTTTGGGAAAGTGTGGTGGAACGTCTTCCGGAGTTTTGTGAACCCGCTGGGATTTTTCGAGGTATGCTACTTTTATATATTGATCCTCCTTATGGGCGAGAGCCTCACCCTGATAACGTTTGCTTTGTAGTTGCTGCGGAAGTTGTACATTACCTCCCAGCCCATTGGATCATCGCCTCCTGTCGGCGAATACATCCATGTGATGACTGCTCGCACGCAAGTGCTGGACACCGTCAGAGAATGGTTGACGATTGGTGGGGGTGCACAGGATATCCTGGATGATGCCCAGCTGTTCAACGCGCTCCAGTCCTTCTTGGACAGCCCATCTGACCATGTAGTCTATGAAGCGAAGAATTTCGCGGATCCTAATGTGCAACAAAGTAATGCTCGGCTCATAGAAGCGAGGCAGTCGCTTCGCGTGTCGTTCAATTCTCAGACCAAGCGGCCTCTGGCAACACGACACCCGCCGATACCTCGAGGAGCCATGAACGGTAGTGGCAGTAGTGCCCGTATTCACACCCTCAGCCTGAGAGAGCCGCCAGACATGGATCGATTTGATGCCGAGGAGTTTGTCGACAATCTCGACGGTATGGCATGCGCGGTGTTCAGTAATGTCACCGAAGAGGTACGGCTGTTTGTTCCTTCGTCTCGTATAAGGTTTGTGATCCCCCTGGCTGACTATGTCACTTCAATAGGATCTGTACGTTACCGCCGATCTCCTGGAAGTCCAATCCTCCGATCGTACAGCATGGTTCTCACTGAGGGAGACGTCAACCGTGGAGGAGGGCGTCGAGATCCAGAATATCTACACCCATATCCAAGATGTTGACCATTCGCCGCTCATCTCTGAGATGACGCAGGACTCGCTTTACCGCACGCTGCCTCCTGGAATACGCAGCTGCATCCGGGCATATGGGATCATCCGCAAGTGGATAATATCCAAGATCGTTGCGCCACGATTGGGTCTCCGAACCCGCCAGGCGCGCATGGAACTTCTGCTTCGCGTCATCGAGGTTGCACGGCTGCGCAACTCGACTCCGAACCCCATGGCGACTCGCCTGATCGATCAAGCATGCGTTCGGTCCTTCGTTGAAGCCGTCACTATCTCTGCCATACTCAGCGTTGAAAGTCGTTTACATGTAAGAGCGTGGCAGAATGTCGCCCTGAGCCGAGGCGTACCGTGCGATTCATTGGCTGCACTACTCTCTCGGCCACGCACGCAGTTCTCCACGACTCAGGAACATTTGACGCCGGACATGGGTTGGGTCATCGAACGATTGCTCGAGGTCATCGCCGACCCTGATACTGTGGAGTCCCAGGCGGAGGAAAGCCAAAATCTTGTCAATTTCAACAAGAGGAGGTATGACTTGATGTTTATGCTAATCTCTTTTAAAAAATCTGACCACTGTATACCAGACATCTTTGTAATCTTATTGAAAAAGCGCCGGCTCTCCCCTCCCAACAACGACGCTACCAGCCTGATGAACTCAACCGGCGCGGTTTCGAACGGCTCAACAATGTAGAGAAGGAGGTCCTTCATATTCAGTTCGATCACCGAGGCATCAAAGATGAAGCTACTCGCGAAGCTTCCCAGGTCCCAATGGGGACCCCTTCCGGAAGGAAATTAGCCCGTCCTTTCCAGCGGATTGTCATAGCTCAGCTAGAGAAAAGCCGCCGCGACAAAAACCTGCGCACTCGATTGCAGAAGGAGAAGCTGCACGAGCAGTCGCGGCTCGAGAAGCGCGACGACCTTCTCAACCGGGCCATGCGACCTCGGAAACCTAGCGCCCACAAACAGCACCGCAACAAGAAGAGCATGTCTGCCCTCTTCCACTTCATGCGGCCCATATCGAGTGCGTTTGGTGCTGACATCCCGTCGTCGCCTGGCATCAAAAAGACGGCAGCTGAGCTCGACTTTGCGCCCTCCGGTAAGCCGACGCTGGTGCTGAGTCTCGTCGATGCCCGCATCGCACAGTTCATTAATAACGAACGGCCATTCACGTTCCAGCTTGACACGGAGGATGGAGGCCATTACTTACTCCAGGCCATGAACAAGCGGGATATGATGAAGTGGATTGAGACGATCAGTCGGGTAGCGACGATGGCTGCGAAAAGGAGGCTCACGTACCTTGGGCCGAAGCCAAAGCTGGCTGATCATATCCATAGCCATATCGTCCCGTCGAGGGATCCTAAGGCTGGTGAGTGCATTATCTTTCTCTGACGCAAGTCGCCATACTAACAAATCATTCAAGTGTTTGGCGTTGAGCTAGAGTTCCTGTTGCAGAGAGAGGCTGGCAGCGAGTCTGTCGAGCCTGGTAGCATTCCTTTCGTGATTGAGCAGTGCCTGTCAGAGGTAGAAGTACGTGGTTTGAGTGAAGTTGGTATTTGTAAGTGGTCCCACTTCTCGCGGAAGGTGCTGGTCGCTGATCTTCTCTTAGATCGTATTGCGGGCGCGGTCTCCGAGATTAATGCCCTCAAAGACGCGTTCAATAGAGGTGAGGATTGAGAGCCGTGCTTCATTTTCCAACTCTGAATACCCTTCAGGCGAGTCCCCCATAACGTCTGGCACGGATATCCATGCCGTCTGCGACCTGGTCAAATCCTGGTTCCGAGTCCTCCCTGAGCCTGTCTTCCCACCTTCCTCGTACCATGACGTCATCCAAGCCATGCGTACGTTGATCGACCCTTTTTCTTCCTGTCAGTCCTAACTGTACTTTCTCACATAGAACTCGACAACTTGGAGAACCGTCTTACCAAAATCCGAAGCGTCGTTCAGGCCTTACCTCAGGGCAATTTCGATCTGCTCAGGCGCGTTGCTGAGCATCTCGATAGAGTCACTGACTACGAGGAGCACAACCACATGACGGCTGAAGCACTTGCCATCGTCTTTAGCCCGAACTTGCTGCGGTCGCCGCAGAACGACTTTTCTGTCATCCTTGCCAACATGGGGCACACACACAAGCTGGTCAAGGCGCTCATTACACATGTGAGTTTTCCAGGACCTTCGGGCTAAAACAATGTTCTGACGTTTGTGTTAGCTCCATGTGATCTTTGATGAAACCGACGCTGAGGCAGAAGTTCATTCTGAGGAGGACGAATATGATTCTCCCATCCCAGAAGAGGACGAGGAAGACGATGAGACTGAGTTGCATAATGTACCCGAGACCCTTGAACCGGAACCTGCCTCAGAGCCCGACTATTCTAACCAGTATACCCTCGCTTAATATTTCACCTCACCCACACTATCGAATATCCTGAACCCAGCACTCCTTCACGATTGATGATCCGCAACGATCTGCATCCTTTGTACTCATAGCACGCATCTCGTTTCCCTGTCCACCCCTCTTCCTATTCCTTTCTTTCTCCATATTGGACAGTACATTCGTACTTAATGTAGCGTGGCTTATCGGACAATTTCTTTCTCTCACATTAAGCATCACAACCTCCTTATGCACCTAGGCTACGCATACCCACAGCGATATGACATGTTTTTATGCTCTCCCTGAGTAAGGTGGCTGTGCAAGATATCAGTTTATGCAAGTTTACGCGTCTCGGGCTTGCCTGTTGCCTTTCTCCTTCACACTTTCCTTCTAATGTCTCTCAAAGTTCCAAAGGCCAACAACATCCAGCTCTTTAAGGATGGCTACAAGGTATTCGAGGCGATTTATTAGTAGCACGATGGCTGACGCTGCAAAAAGCATCTGTCAGGGTTGGAAGATGCAGTACTACGGAATATCCAAGCTGTAGCAGAACTTTCCAACCTTGTTCGGACGAGTTTTGGCCCGAATGGCGCGTTTATCTACTATATATCTCTATTGGATGCTCACAATTGCAACAGGACGCAATAAGCTGTTGATCAATCATCTCGGACGACTTTTTGTGACTTCGGATGCGGCGACGATTATTAGGGAGATCGAGGTGGTGCACCCAGCAGCCAAGCTCTTGGTGATGGCATCTCAGGCTCAGGAAGCAGAGGTGCGTATCGTGCCTGTGTTTTTTATGTAGACGCGCGCTCTGACTTGTCTTTTTCTCTTCTGGTAGATGGGCGATGCGACGAATGCGGTTCTCATTTTGGCGGGCGAGCTCCTCAAGAAAGCCGAAAATCTGCTCATTATGGGCCTCCACCCTAGTGAAATCACGAAGGGCTACGAGCTGGCCTGCGCCAAGGCGTTGTCTGAGCTCGAGAGTGCGTCCATATCTTCTTTTTATTCCCGTCCGATCTAATGATCTATAGACCTCACGACTTTCAGCCTGCCAACCCCCTTGACACAAACGACGTTGGCATCGGCACTCAAGCCTGCAATCGCGTCAAAACAATATGGACATGAAGACGCGTTGGCTTCACTTGTCGCAGAGGCGGCACTGGCTATCATGCCTTCGAACCCGAAAAACTTCAACGTCGATAATGTCCGCGTTGTGAAGATTATGGGAGGAACTCTTGCAGGAAGCAAGGTTGTTCAGGGTATGGTCTTTGGCCGCGAACCAGAAGGTAAGCAATCACGTTCTCTCCTTCCCGAACGCCGTGAAATCTACCGCGACCGCCCCAACATCTATACTACTATTTAATCTTGGAAGGCACAATCAGGCGGCAGTTTACTGGGGAACTATACGAGCATCTGGGCAAATCTTGTTCGCAGTTATTGATCCGTATTATTTGCAGGCCAGATCAAAAAAGTAACTCGCGCAAAAGTCGCAGTCTTCACCTCTGCACTTGATGTCGCACAGACCGAGACGAAGGGGACGGTACTCATAAAAAATGCTGATGAGATGCTCAACTTCACCACAGGGGAGGAGAAGCATCTTGAGAAGGTACGTCAACCTGTTCCATACCTCCCACCAATACTGACGATCACATGCAGATCTTCAAAGAGATCGCAGACTCTGGCGTCAAGGTCATCATCGCCGGCTCGACAATAGGCGAACTCGCACTGCACTACCTCGACCGATTCGGCGTTGCCGTCCTCCGGGTCCTCTCCAAGTTCGAGCTGCGCCGTCTCTGCCGCGTCGTCAATGCGACACCACTAGCACGTATGGGTGCACCGACACCCGAAGAGGCTGGCTTCGTCGACGTCTTCGAGACGATCGAGGTTGGTGGTGACCGTGTGACGGTTCTGCGGCAGCTCGTAGAGGGTGATGCCGGCTTCGACCCCACGACGCAGGGCGAAAAGACGCGGACGGCAACGATCGTCCTGCGCGGCGCGACATCGAACCACCTGGACGATCTCGAGCGGGCCATCGACGATGGCGTGAACGTCATTAAGAGTTTGTTGAAGGATGCGAGATTAGTTCCTGGAGCGGGTGCGACTGAGGTGGAACTGGCGAGGAGAGTGGAGACTTATGGCAATGGGCTGAAAGGCCTGGCGCAACATGCGGTGAAGCGGTATGCGACGGCATTGGAGGTCATTCCGAGGACGCTGGCGGAAAATGCCCTGGGTGGCGCAGAGGGCAATGAGGTGCTCAGCCATCTGTGGGCAAAACACGAGCAGAAAGGCGGCGAAGCTTGGGGCGTCGACGTCGAGGTAAGCCATTTTTGCTCTGTTTTCCCCTCCTCGAACTTATTTGTATTTGCAACATAGGCGGAGGAAGATGGAACACTCCTTGCTGACGAGCACAAGATCTATGATTCGCTTGCTGCAAAGTCTTGGGCTATCAAACTCGCAACAGAGGCTGCAATCTCTGTGCTCAGCGTGGACAGCATAATCATGAGCAAGCCCGCAGGTGGTCCCAAAGTCCCTCAACAAGCAGGCAACTGGGATGCGGATGACTGACCGATTTAGAGGAAGACAAATATACTACGAGAGACTGTCGTATGTACAGTAACTTGAAGTAATGCGGAGATGACATTCCTCAGATAGATATTTTGCGTGGAATCAAACCACAAAATTTCTATCAGTAGTGTTGATATTTATGGGAGTGATTCAAGCTGGAGGGAACTTGTTGGGGAGTCTGGCTCTGAGTTGGTTCTGAGAGTCGGACTGTGCGGGTGCCACGCTATGAATCTGAACCAAGTCCCAAGTCCTTGAATTGACACAAAGAGTATAGGAGGCCGTATAGGGCGTACTCTATTCTTGAAAAGACGGTAAGTACGCGTCAAAGTAACACTTTTCCACGTGGTATGATGTGGTACATAGTCTCATACTTGTCGGTAATTTCAAGCTGACCATGACCTTCTCCATCATCACCTTTTGTAAACGGTACACTTTTATGATTGTTTTTCATAAACTGCTTTGCTCACCTTCGTAGAGTGTCGGACATCTAGCAGAGTCTTGGGACAACCATGAACGATATTGTGTACATATTGCTCTGACAGCTTCCTTGTATCATCTCACATTTTTATCGCAACCTGTGCCCCATTTCAGGCCATGCTATTATCATAAAACTATTCACCAGCCAGACTTGATAATCTCCGCTGCGCGTTCTGCGACCATGTACGCGACTAAGAGTGTTCGGATATGTTCAGCCCGGATACTCAACCCGATTAACACCACTCACGGGAAACGGTGTGAATTCCAGGTATGTTAGAAATGATTGACAGGTCAGCGACTCGGACATTCGAAGTTCCATACTGTAAAAAGGAATCGAAAGGGGAAATCAGTCATAGAGACAGGAAGAGTTGCAAAGGCAGTGTGTACCACAAGGAGATTTGGATCAACTACGCCCCCTTCAGAGCGAGGGGTCATCGCTGATGTCCCGACAAAGTGATGTCTATATTGTTCAATTGTGAATATACAAGGCTGGAATGATTAATTTGAACGCACTCGGATTGGGATTGGGTATTGACGTAGTCAATGAAATCGGCCTCTGTTTGAACGGCACTCCCAGGCAACACAGGGCCTTTAACTGAAGTCAATCGAAGAAAACAATTGTAGTATGGAATTCGGAACCTTCGATGATGCTTCTCAGTGGTTCCGTCGATGTTATTTTTCGAGTGTACTCGATGGCCTTAGCAAAAGTGAACTATACGGCCTCGTTAGAGCAAGGGATATGTAAAAGTCTTCTTCACACACTTTGTCGTGAGTTGCGCTTAGACTTAAAACAACGTGAACCACAAGTTTGAGCGTTCAAAGAGAAACGATTTACTATCGGGGATCGATGACCGGAGGATCCAAAGGGTTTGTAGAATTTATATGCTACAAATAAGCGGGTAAGACGCGGAATCAATGTCAGTCTTCAAATGTAGGGACGTACGACGAATCCGCGAGACAATGGTTTGAGTAAAATTATTCGGTCGAAGGTGAGGGTGGACACATTGTTCGAGTCTGCCGCTATATTCTGCATCATGGCATCCCAAAAGGAAAGATTAAACAGGTGGAGTAGGGCATCGTATATTCACTCACCCATGCAAACTCCATTTGTGGAACGTCAGTGTTCAGGATGAAGTTCTTCATGAGAGCAAACTGCGACGATGAGAGGCCATCAGGACGTGTGGACAGCATTTTCTCGGAGCGGTCGAGGTCGCCTGGAGTCATGTATTTATCGAATGGTTCTACATCAATAATCGCTGAACGAATAGCATTGCCGGCTTTGGAGGATCAATTGAGGAAAGCTTATGAAATAAAGCGTCCTTTACTCACCGTCAACTGTCCTGTTCTTCAAAAGAAAAGAGGCAGTTGTAAGGGGTTCTAAGTGTATGTGAAAGCAAAAGAATTGAGTCTAGCACAGGCAGAACGTGGTGTTGATACCAACGATTGCAGAGATTGGCGCCGACGCCAGATAAGTTGATTTTGACGTCGATTCCCACTCTTCAATGTCCAGTGAATATCAGCACGAGTAGTGCATTCAAACCAACAGCATCTTAATCTTACCTTTCCAAAACGCTCGGATCACCGACTCCACTGTGTTCAAGGATCTTGGGGGTGTTCAAAGTGCTACCACTTAAAATCACATTCTTGGCATTCTGCAAAGTGCAAACAGATCAGTGAAGGGTATTGGCCGCTGCTTCATATCCGTACGATAATATGCGTGCCCGTAGATTCTCCTGCATCGTTCAAGGCTAAGTATTCCACACCGGCCGCAGCTAACAAGCCATCCTTTGTTTTCTCTTCAGCCCATAGTACTCTCGACACATGACTGCTTGTCTTGATGACCAGGTTCGTGCGATTGGCAACAGGCAAGTCTATGAGACCAATGTAGATATCAATAAATTTGACTGTAGATTAGAATGAGCAACTCCGTACAATATCCTGAAACGGCGTATGAGCGAATGCTTGTATCATGTAAGGCAGTCTAATATCAATATCACATTATGATTTGAATTGAGCTGAAGTCGTTTCGGAACGTACAAGGTAGTCCCAGCTAGCGCCGTTATGTCTCCCGCCATTTGGATCAAAATTTATTTCATGGTCGAGTGCACGAAGGGTGGGTACCGCGAATTCGGTAAAGAAACTACATACACGACGATCAGTTGACAGTTCAGTGGTAGATAAATTGGATTAGCCTACTCTGAAACATTTTGCGCTTGAATCGACAGAGCGATTGGGCCAGAGAAACCATGAAACGCGGGGTTGTAGGTAAGCCCAAGTGCACGGATATCTGATTGACTGGGCGGGAAGAAATGTTCACTCTGCGAATAAATCATGAGCGAAGTAAATAACATTATAAACGGGAGGACAATGCCTTTTTGACTGCAGAAAACATTGAGTCCCAGTTCCAACCATTCGCACCCAAAGTTTCTAGTGCATCGTACTCGATCTTGTTACCTCTAACATGAAAGTGAGCATGCGACAGGCGATGATCCATTGGACACCTACCGAAGATACATTCCAGAATTGATCGCAGAACCGCCGCTTAAGTGTCTGTCAACATGACATCGCAACAACGCAGCGCCATTACATACCCCAAAACTCGCGCCTGTACTTGTGCTTGAGGGCGGTTCCCAGCATCAGTCTGAGGAACAGTGACAAATTTCCAGTCGTTAGCGGTCCCAAAGTTGCCGCGGTTGAGGCGCAAATCTGTGATATTTGAACTGGGTAACCATTGGTAAGAATTTGCTAAGTCGAAGGCAGTTGGAGTATGACTCACTTCCCAAACCCACTACGAGCCGTTGGACGTGTGTCAGCTTTTAACTAAGTATTGTTATGGCCAAAAATACCCACGTCACACCTGCTTCCAAGACCACGACAGTCTTTGTAGGATCTTCGGACAGCCTCACTGCTAGTGAGAGTCCTGTGGCTCCGCCTCCCGCAATAACATAGTCGACTATTCCGTCAGTTGAAACGGCCGAAACAAAAGATACAAAGAAAGCGCAAAGGGTGAAATTCCATCGTCTGAGCTGCATAGTAAGCCCTGGTTGTCTTCCACCTGAGTTCATGTTACTTGAGTTTATATATCTGGTCGGATTCTTCCGCGCTTCCAGCTTTCTCTCATCACAAGGAGTATAGGTCCCAAGACCCAAGTTCTTGCTTTGAATAGAGGTCTCCTGATGTCAAAAACATGCTGAAAATGGGAGTGTGTGTGAACCATGATCCAGATAAGGTTATCAAAATAGGAAATTCGCCATCTTCCGGGAGGATGGGCCACGGTCGATCATGAAATGAATGATGCTACAAATTGCATCAATGGCGCGTCAAACACGAGTTGAATCGAAAGTCACGAACAGGTGGAGAACAAGGAGGAGGAGCGTGATGTGACATGTCGCGACGCGCGTATGGATTCCGATTATGGTCATAAGTACTAATTCGGTTCAACTCAGGGTTGTCGTAAACCACCCCTCCTTGAACCGGCCTAACCAAATTGTACTCTATCCAAAAGCGCAGACCAACACACCATAAGCGGGCTCTAAAAATCACAATAAGAGCCTGTTTTGGTCTTCAACAGCCAAATTACGTCCTCGGAAACAGTCTCTGCAAGGTCGGCGAAGATCTTTTGAAACATTCCAGGGGGCGCGTCATGGGCAAACGATCACTGTCTTGCGCGCTGCTTCAGGTGTTATTGCCCGTGGCTTCTCTCCTTCGGTCTCAAATACCCCGAGATATTCGACACCAGCCTAATGGCAAAAAATTTCGTCAGAATCCAACCGTCATCGCCATCGTTGCCCATAATCTAGATCCACTGACCCTCCGCCAGAAAAATCTAACCCGATCTACAATCTCTCTTGTTCTTCGAGGTACGGCGGAGCGGTAAAGATCATATCACGACACTTTATGGCCGGAGAATGTCCTCATGGGTAGGGCTAAGCTCTATGGCGTAGACGAGGA
>JAFLHD010000198.1:0-11852 GCA_018856295.1 Blastosporella zonata | reverse complement strand
GGGGGTTTCCCAGCTTCAGCCGTACTGGAAATGGAAACTGAGTGAAAATGCACTAGTTGCGGTAATCGTGGATCTCTCCAACAGACAACGCCCCCAGCCCTATCAGGCAGTTCACAGCACCCCCGACGTCTTGGATGGTCGAAATCAGTTAAAAAAAGATTTTACAAGCCAGCTGATGTGTGTATTTGCATTCCCTACCGGAACGTTGTATCCGCAAAATCAGGCTCTACAAGAGCATTCGGGAATACTTTTTTGGAATCTGATCTCCGTCGCCCTCCACTCCCTCAAATTCGTTTTGTCAAAAGAGACAACGATCCTGTCTGTGGGGTGGTAGGTTAGCATCTGTAGACGGGTTTTGTTGAAAAGACTCATTGAGCTTGAAATGTGATAAGCGCGTCGTGAGTCTATAGAAGGCTATATATATATAAGGTGACTAGGTCTACATATAAACAACCAGAACGACACCTCGACTTTTCACTCTTGATGTCAATATGGGTCTGATTGGCGGCAAGCTTGCAGAAAGGTATAAATATATACTGTCAAGCATGCAGAGGAATTCCAAACGAAAGAGTAAACAGAGAATATTACAATATGTAGACAGGAAGGAAGGAAGAAAGTGACGTGTACATACATACGCCTCTAGTCCCACAGATGCACCGCAACTCAGAACCCATGCCCATGCAGCCCGCACCCTCGACTACTTAACAGCACTTGGTACCCTGATTGGCGTTGGAGTCTACGCTGTGACCGACGCTGATGCTCTCCTTGGGCGGCTCGATGTTGGTCGATGAGGACTCTAGCGACTTGCTCGACACAATGCGATAGATATCTGTTGGAACGAGTAAGGCAAAACGTATATTTGGGGGCTTGCATCAAACGTACCAGTCAGGATAGTCTGAAAGGCGCCCTCGACATTGGAAGCGTCCAGCGCTGAAGTCTCAATGAAGGAAAGCCCATTTTCCGCTGCAGCACGCAAGCGACATGAGAAATGTATCAATAAGCAAAGAGAAGGGTTAGGACGCACTCGAAAACACCTTTGCCTCATCAGTCGGCACTGCCCGCAGGTGCTTCAAATCGCTCTTGTTTCCGACGAGCATGATGACGATGTTCGAGTCCGCGTGATCCCGGAGTTCCTTGAGCCAGCGTACGACGTTGACGTACGTTGTGTGCTTTGCAATGTCGTATACCAGGAGTGCACCAACTGCACCGCGGTAGTACCTAAAACACACACACCAATCAGCATATGTTCACAGTATCGACCAGTCAGAGATTAGACTGACGCCGATGTAATGGCACGATAACGCTCCTGGCCGGCTAAAAGGGAAGAGGTGACATTAGTACATGTGCACTAGGCGTGTTACTAATACGAGAGCGAGCTCACCTGTGTCCCAAATTTGAGCCTTCACGGTCTTTCCATCAACGTTGATAGACCTTGTGGCAAACTCGACGCCAATAGTCGACTTTGACTCGAGGTTGAATTCGTTGCGTGTGAAACGCGAGAGCACTGTGCAACGAGTCAGGGCCCCCCGCCTAGCGCCAACTAGCCACAAAACTTACAGTTGCTATAGAGGCACCACGTCAGTCGGTTTAAAATGTTTTTAAAGCAGAAAAACATACGATTTTCCGACACCAGAGTCACCAATGAGAACGACCTATAATACGGGGCCATACGGTTAGCCTAGGGGGTGCAATATACGCCATAGCGACATGCCTTGAAGAGATAATCGTAGTTGCTGCCTTCGGCCATCTTTAGTTGGAAAGGATTTGGTGGTTTGTATGTGAGATGACGGGAGATAGGCTGGTGGTTGCGGTGTCTCGTTTCAAGCCTGTGATGCACCACACCTGGCGGAGTTTGAATGCTTCTGTTGCTCCGTCGGGTATACATCTCTTCTGACTTTCACTTCCTCCCCAACGTGTTGTTCGTTTTATATTCTGAAACATAAGGAGCGCAGTCTGGTCCTAATAAAGCTGTGTATATGTTGTTACAGCTCTATGCCTTCTCTGGTGCCGTAGTCTTCCATTTTTCAGCGCTCCTACATGACAGTCATGACCCATTTTCGAGCGTCATGTTATCTTCACCTGGTTGTTGCAACTGCGGATCACTGTTGATGTTCTGGCGCGTCAATCACTGTAGATTCCTACTTGGATGTTTTCCTTGATTTTCTCTTGATTTTTTACACCATGGGACCACTAGCGGGCCTTGCGGGCCGCTCTCTTTAAATCACACAATCGGCTGCAAGTGAGGACGAAACTCTCAACCTTCTCTCGCTCAAAACCGCTTCGAGTCTACGAAAAATCTGTGCCCCAGAAACCATGACGAAGCGTGTCTGCCAAATAATCAAAGTCAGTCAATGTCATACTGTTAAACGTCTTCCTCTGACAGCCGTGTCTTATCTAGTTGAAACCCATTGCGGTTGCCGAGTACAAAGAGATCCACGCTGCGGTGTGGCCTGCTGTACTTGCTGCGCTTGAACGCGCGCATGTCGTGGACTACTCGATCCATCACTATCCGCCGCTGCAGCTGCTTATCGCGACATTCAAATATACTGGGAATGACTATGAGGGGGACATGGCCAAGGTTGCGGAGGACCCCGAGACGCAGCGCTGGTGGCAGGTGACTGACGCGATGCAGGAGAGCTTTGAAGAGGGTGCTGAGGGGAGCGGCAAGGAGGTGCCGTGGTGGACGGTAAGTAATCTTCTTATATATGGGCCGTCTGCCTTTTCTGATCACCTGGCAGACCTTGGAAGAAGTCTTCAGATTTGAAGGGAAGCCTTAAATGTTCGGGGCTCTCTCGTTGCTCGAATATCTCCCATCTATCCTCTTCTATTTGAATTTTGGGTGTTCCTTTGCCGGACCTTTCTTGATCTTGTTTGTGTACCCCGATCTAATGCCGTCGAGGAGCTCATCAAGTTCAAGCCTACAAGAGATATATAGACCGATCGTTACTCAACATCTTAACGTGAAATGTGACATGGCAGTAAGCCGTTCAATCATATATCCAGCAATCTCACGTGTCGTTCTTCTTTTTGAATCTTGACTCAGTGTTCCGAGCAGAGCCGAATCTTCGGCTCATACGTTACCAGAGATTTTGCTATGACTTTATACAGACCAGTCTTAAATCATTCTCGTTCTTCGAAGTGGACGACTTCTTCAAGACGCACGATTGATTTGAATATTGACATTTGCTGCTTCCTGCTTTTAACATTGATGTCAAATTTCATGGGTATCGCAGAAAGAGCGCTGAGCACACGTATCTCTGTTCCAATTTCTATCCATACATCATTTCCCAGAGGTGGCTATTGAGAAACGGCGTGCTTTTTATTTATCCGGAATTAAACCTACGGGCTTTTCTCCAGTGTGGTTGGAATGTTTTTCCGTGCCGGTGGATCTGGGGTACAGAAGATTCATCAACTGAAAAAAAAATCGTTACCCTATAAATTTATTTGACCTCTCTTTTAGCTTTAGCCCTTTAAACAATCAGCGTTCAAATCAATGTCTCGGAGACAAGGCCTGGTGGATATGGTAACCAACGGGAGCCATTTCGGAATCGGAGACGAGTTTCCATATTGTTTGCGTCACCTTTTGTTTGACAAACAAAAGGTTCCCTGCGTCAGAAGGGATGGCCAAGGATCTCAATTTGACGTGCTAAACATGTTTGGGAGACAAGGGAGGGACCACAAAAGGCCAAATCAACAATACGGAGCCGCGTTTTATTCGTGCTAACGATTAATATTCGTTGATTGTTCCATCAAATTCTTATCGCCTGTATGTAACACGTACGCCGGAGGCACCTTCTTTGTCCCAACTGCGGGGAGCTTCTGTATATCCTGTACCTCAAACAATATTCATCGTTGGAGCTGGACTTGAATATATATATATACTTTTACAAAAAATTCCGTGAACTGATGATTGCAGGAAGAAATCCGAAGTCCGACGATTTCCCATGTCATGACTTGTGATACGTCCTCTGGTCTGTTCAGATGATAGTGCTGTACTTGATACTCTTGAAACTTGCCGAAACCTATGTACGACCTTAAGCACGTTCTTGGAGCCCTTGCTTTGTGCGGTGTTATCCTGTCATTCAAGCTCATTGTTCCTCCCCGAGATCAATGGGACCTGGTCCATTCAACCTGTTGGAGATGATGGGATCTGAGATTGCCAAGAATGGGTTGAAAACTTCGGTAGCCCTTAGAGTTATAAACCAACTATCACTGTCATTTCTCAATTAGATTCCCTCCCCCTCCCCCTCCTCCCAGTCGGTCTTTTCTCTTCGGTTGATATAGTTTCCTTCATTTTCAACGACACTCGTTCCATATCTGTATTCATCATGTTCTCCCGTAGCATCGTCCTCATCCTCCTGGCCTTTGTTCTCTTCGCCAATGCCCTCCCCCTGCGCCATGGTCGCCGCACTACCTGTCGCCCACATACTGCTGTTTCCGTCTCCTCGGCTGTGCCATCGGCGACGTCCAAGCCCACCGTCAACGACGACTCCGCCAACACATCCGTTGTCAAGGGAGCCTCATCAACCGTCCAGTCCACCAAGACTTCGTCGTCCCCGGCCAAGTCCACCAAAACTTCCTCAGCAGTAGCTTCAGCCTCCGCCACCCCCTCCAAGGTGCTCTCTGCCACAGGAAAGCTCGCCGCACTCTTCCCCGTCTCCGACTTTTCCAGTTCTTGGTCGACATCGTCGCTCGATTCCAACCCCCTTCCCTTATCCGATGCCACCTTCCGCCCCACCAAGCTCCTCTCAGAACTCTCGCATAACTATGTTAATGCACCTGATGGCAAGCTGTCTATGCAGGCACACTACCCTGAAGGATCGTACACATTCACCCACTCACCTCTGGGTGGACTGTCCTTCTACGCACCTGGCCCCAGCCACGTTGACCTTACCACTGCCAAGGAGGCCACATTCAGTTACTCGGTGTACTTCGACGAAGGCTTTGACTTCAACAAGGGTGGCAAGCTTCCTGGTCTTTGTACGTAGTTATCGATCATTTTCGATCTATAAATAACTTATCGTTTATTCCTCAGACGGAGGCAACAGCGCAGAAGAGGCTACGAGCTGCTCAGGTGGACGTCGCGACCCTGGATGCTTCTCAGCTCGTCTCATGTGGCGCACTGACGGTGCCGGCGAGCTCTACACCTATCTCCCATCGTACGACGAGCCCGCTTTCAAAGCCAACGAGGCTCAGTGCAATATCCCGCCATTCTCTACATGCAACCCCACCTACGGCGCGTCCGTCGGCCGTGGTGCATTCAACTTCGTTGCTGGTGGTCGCACTACCGTTTCTCAGCGTGTCCGTCTCAACGATGTCGGGAAAGCCAATGGCGAACTTGAGCTGTTCGCCAACGGCGAGAGCGTCATCAACGTCAGTGGCCTGATTCTCACGGACAGCTCCGCAGGCAGGATCTTCGGCATCCAGATGCAGACATTCTTCGGAGGTGCGTCTTCAACTCATCATAGATATTTGTTCGTTGCTGACATCGTGTCCGAATAGGATCTACTTCGGATTATGCTTCACCGAAATCACAGAGCAGCTATTTCTCCGACTTCTCTGTCGCCATCACAGATACCTTTTAAAAGACCACTGGACATCCACCCCCCACCCTCATCCACTAACACGCCAACCTCAAAATTAACAACTTACACACTCGACCTCGGCTAGCCGACGCCATCATTCACCACCTTATCGTACACAAAACACTCATTGTAGCATTACTCGCATTGTATTCATCCCTCGTGTCGCAAGCCGCACTCACTCTCTTTGACTTCCCCTTCACCACGCCCAGGCTTGTCCTGGGCTATGACCAACACCGACCAATCACGCAGTATTTACGTCGCCGGCACGTCCTTGGTTTTCCTTTTTGTAAACGTGCACCCGTGCTTCAAGGGGGGCTGGACGAGTAGACCTAGATGGTCTCCTCGTGATCCTCCCGCACGCCGCGTACGCTGGAGAGTTAGGGTAGATCCTGTTTTATTCTTGTTTTTTCGCTTTTATGTAGTACAAAAATATAAACACATGCTGCTTCATCATTTCGTATGAGATCATCTCGACGCCAATTCCATAAGTATTGTACATGTAGGCAGGCCAAAGTCATTGGCTGTGTCAAATACTGCGGTGACAGTTGAGTATCAAAAGTCCTTCGTGCAAACGTCAAAGTAAGTGCCTGCTTCAGTGATTGCAAACCTAAAACTGATGGTGACGGAACCGCCCTTTCCTCCATTAGCTTAAGCCGCAGTTTTTTTTTTTCGCTTCTAAGGTTAATGGGGAATTCCTCGTCCACATCATCAAAGATGCGGTCCTGCACATCAATCGGAAGTTTCGTGAAAGACTCGCTCGCTACCCACGCTCCACCAGCTCGCGCTGATTGGCCATAGAAATCATACGAATGTTGGGATCGACGAGGAAGAGCGCAAGGGACCTTGCGATGCTCAGGCGTTCCAGGATCCCCTAGCTTCGAACGGTTGTACCCTGATGCTGTATGACGTTCAAGGGCCATGCGGTGTGTTGAAGGTTCCAGAATCCCTGAACCCTGCCTGAGCTTTCGTTGTCACATCCATATACCTTTTCCAACCAGTCGCGTTGGTCCTGCTCGTGGCCATCGAAGGCTGCGTCGATGTCGGATTGTTGGCGCAATGATAGTTTCCTGGGAGTGATGTTCTGACTGTAGTAGTAATATATGGCGGATGTACATATGTGTTCGTTCTATGTAACGTGGCTCAGTGAAAGCTCTGGTACACATGCATGAGTATAAGCATTACGTGTCCTGCATGCGATTGTATCGTCCCCAGCTGCTTGCTGTTTGAATTAGTATACGCCAACGACGAACCCTCAATACCACTAGGGATCCTTCAAGAGACTAAGGGACTTCCACCAAGGGATGGCACGGGATATGATTTCTTCAACGATGCGTTTGGGGGTGAAGGTTGTTGATGTAGCTCTTTATCCTGCGAGGGCAGGGAATGCTGAGCAAGCTTGTAGACAACTTGAGATTAATGCAATCATTAAGGCCTACGTTGTCACTGGGGAGGATACGACTGCGTCCATGGATTAAAGGGAAAAGCGAACGATGCATAAGGTCTAGAACCATGTTGTTTGAATGAGGATATCAGTCCTTGGGGCGTTCAGGAACCTTCTCGAGCGGGGCAACAGACGCTTTGAGCGCCTCCTTGACTCGTGCGAGATGACGGTATCGGATTTCACAACATCGCCATTGTAAACGCTCACAGCGCCCGTCTTGAGGAAAGCCTTGGTTTTATACTGGGATTCTGCAATGCTCCGGTCAATCATGGCTCCAGTAATGTCAACGTCCTTCTCAGAGAGTGTTTGACGGCTTGTCAGTTCGCAGGTGGAACTGACTTGGATCTTAGGCATCTGCCAGTGAAAGTTAATGACGCGCGTCACGTCGAACTGGAATGATAGAACTGATACACCCTCTGAGCCTCGTCTGACACTTGAGCACTTTCATTGTATAGCCCATGACATTCACCTCTGTGGAGACGGGAGGACAAGTGGTCCAAGGAAGTACGCCACCATGAAGCCAAAGAACATCATCCACGCGTTCCAGATCAAACGCGGCACGTCCCCCATGCCTACCGCTTCATTCAGTGCCCCTTCAAGCCCACCCGCCATTGCGTCCATGCTAAATAAGTCCCGAGCGCGAGCTTTAGCCCGATCCGACAGTAACCTTCGCTCAGAAGCGGGCATCAACACGATTTCGAGAAGAGCATCGGCCCACACGTCCGGGTTGGGTGTCCTCAGCCAGCCTGTCCGCTCCTCTGGTGGCCCGTCAAGAACGCTCTCTGTGGGTCCCCCGCTATCACACGCCAGTACTGGGACGCCGCATACCATCGCCTCGACAGGTCCAATGCCAAAATGTTCATTGGCAGGGGTATAAAGCAAGGCTACGGTGGAAGGGCTGGAGAGGAGGGCCGTGCGTTGGGAGGTGGTAAAATTTAGGAGAATTAGCACATCGGGATTATCAAGTGTCATGTTCAGTGGAGGGATATTGACAGGTTTCTTGCTCGAAGGAGGCGTAATGACGTTGTAAGACAGTGAAAGAGACTTGGCGAGATCGATTAACGCGTACAGCGTCAACATGTTGTCTTCAAGGCGAGGATCATAACCCCCTGATGATATTGTCAATGGGATAACAGGTAATACGAGGCGAGGGACGTCACCTGCAAGAACAAGCCGTAATGGTTGCAATGGCCGCTTGGATTTTAGTCGCGCAAAAGAGTCCACAGCGAGAGCGACGTTTTTCTTCTGCTCGAAACGATTGAGAGAAACTAATGTTGGTTTATCCCTTTTTCAGGTTAGAACCTTCCACAAGCTGTCATGAAAAGGGACTTACGAACAGACAGCAATGTTATCCGGGTCATTTAGATTCACCGTAGTTTCATATGCTGTTACGTTGATGCCCGGGTAGATAACACGAAGGGGTCGTCTAATTGACCTGAAATAAGACTTTGTGACACGGGCAGTAAAATTTGAGTTCGCAAGGATAATGTCGGCTTGTCCTGTAGGAGGTTGAGTCGATATAATAACATGATTCTAATTCAGCACGTACGTGTCGTTGTTTCTTCTAACCAGTCCATTGGATAGCGGTACACCTGCTTCAGAAACCCGACTCGTTTTTTATTCGTCTCTCCTTCGACGAAGGCTCCATTTGCCAGCAACTTGTCTGGGAAGTGGCAGTAGAATACGACCCGGGTATTACCAAGATGACGAAGGAATGGTATGCATGTCGAAAGCTGGTCGACAAAGTACACATCGTACTTCGGTGCAGAAGGGGATAAAAGATGTGTAGTAAGGTGCAGCTGCCGCGCATGGGCGAAGAGTATATGGAATTTGCCCTTCAATGAACGAGGAAATGGTGGAATGATGTGATGAACTCGAAGCCTTCCTGTCAAAAGCATGATTAGCAATTGGTACAGTAGCCGCCTGAATTTCCAAACCATCTTTAGTTTCCTCAAAGCAGTGATTCGGGTCATGGTGAGATGTGTAAATGTCCACTGAATGGCCAGACGCCTGTAGTCCCAGCGCTGCGTCAACAACTAGACGTTCCGCACCACCTAAAAAGATAAGAAGTTAACACAGGAAATGTAGCAAATTGTGGGACTAAGCACCAATGCCAAGGTCTGGATGGATAAACGCAACTCTCAAGGGCCGTGGTTTGGACATGGTGGAGAACTCAAGAGGAAGTGGACACGTTGGAACCAGGATTTAGGGTTAGGATTTGGTTAGGATTAGGACACCGCCCCCCTCGGCTGTCTTCATGGGCGCTTCATGTGTTCTCTCATTCTCGCTTCACTCGGATTCTATCCGCCTCCAATTGCAAATAAACAATTATTTCTTTGCCCCCCGGGGCCATACATCGGTGTTCTGGTCAATGCCAGTGCCTTGATCTGCGTTGATGCGCGCTCCATTTGTAATTGCTGCTTGATTGGTGCCATGGTTGTGCCATGGGTTGTGCCTGAGATTACCATCATCACTAGGCATTTGTGGGGATGGTCCTACGACTCGTTCCCTGAGGTTCATCACGACCCCATCTTGTTGGCGACGACTCTCCCCGAATGTCCCGAATGTCGTCTGTTACACAGGATAAAAGCCGCTTCAAGTTGCCTGGATTTGGTCTACCGCTGAACTACAATCCTGGTGACGGACGTCAGCTTTTCATAAATGCGCTGGACAGTTCCAGTTTGGAATCTGGACGAGCCCAGTGAGTGATATTACTGGCCGAATTGTGACACCAACGCATATGAAGTAACTAGATTACCACTCACGACGCTCCGGGAATTTGAGATGCTAAATTTTATGGATGGGGTGACAGATAAACCCAACTGGCACGAAAAGGCGCGTTCGTTTTCGAGATGTATGAGCTCATGATGCGATGGCCTTCCTGCCTGAAACAGGTGTTCAACGAGACCATCACGTCAAAGTGGAAGAAAGAGGCACTCTCTGAGGAGGACGTCGATATTACCGAAGCCATGATTGACTGGTGCATTGCGGAACTTCAGTATAAAACCAAGGCTTTTCTCAAGACGGGCGCTGTGAGCGTTTACAATGGCGATGTTGTGAAATCCGATACCGTCATTTCGCACGAGCTCAAGGAGGCGCTCAAAGCGGCTGCTGCGCCCCTTGAGCAGGTTCCTGAACGTGCCAAGGACTGGCATCCTTATTCAAACAACATGGTTCTAGACCTTGTGCATCCTTCGCTCTTCCCTTTAATTTATGGACGTAGCCGTATCCTCCCCAGTGACACTGTGGGCCTCAATGATTGCATTGATCGCAGTGGGGAAGGAGTTGTAGTCCCTGTACCCCCTGAAAGTGAAAATGGTCTGGAGCATCGGCCAGTAATGTCCGTTTGGGACTTGCCTGCCCCAACCACCCCATTCAGCAGGCAATTCCAGTGGCTGCCTTGCGATGTTGACATCTCAGATCCCGTCCAAGTCAAGTAAGTTACTTACAAGCGTTCTTGGCATCCTCTGCTCAGATTTATCACACAGGATAAAAAGCTACATCAACAATCTTTACCCCAAAACGCACAGTGCCTTATACTCTGTCGTTGAAGAGATCATATCCCGCGCCATTCCTTTGTGGAACATGTCCCTCAATCCCCTGAAAGAGCGAAACTTCAAATATAATCGCATCCACTACACGAGATGTGTATATAACCCAGATCCTGAATCCGGACCTGAGACCGATGGGCCCCAGCAAGGCAAAGACGAGGATGAAGACGAATTCCTGGAACGGAGGTACGAGTGGTACGAAGCTACTCGTGTGGTTGTTCTGCCAGAACCTGGGCCATTCGAACTTCCCGTCTACAACGATAACCTGGTTGGAGAGGCCTTGGAGGCAATGAACGCTGCGGCTGTTGACCTGCGGAGAGACTACGGAGAGCGCGGCCTTCAAGTCATCGTTAAACTCGCAAATATACACCTCACCTCCGAGAACCCGGTCTACGAAGGTGGTTCGTGGCATGTCGAAGGCCAGCTGGTCAGTTTAGCCCCGTTTCATACCCGCTCTTCTGATCGAAAATGTTGTAGAATGAACACGTATGTGCTTCGGCGATATACTACTACGATAGCGAAAACATCACGACCAGCAAACTGTCATTCCGTCAACAATCAGAACACGAGCCAGATTTAACATATCCACAAAATCATCACGACTGGCTGGAAGCGGTATTCGGATGCGAAAACGAAAGTTCAGGGGTTCAGGACTCTGGAACCGTCGACACACCTGAAGGTCGTCTTCTCACATGGCCCAACGTACTACAACATCGAGTCCAGCCGTTCGAACTAACAGATCCTGGTAAGCCTGGGCATCGTAAGATCCTTGCGCTGTTCCTCGTCGATCCCAACATTCGCATAATTTCGACCGCGAATATACCCTGTCAACAACGTGATTGGTGGAGTGATGTAGTACAGCAAGGGGCCATCCTGAAAGTCCCGGTAGAGGTGCAGGATCTCATTTTTGAAAACGTGGAAGAGTTCCCTATTGGCTTAGAAGAAGCCAAAGAGCTACGGCTCCAGCTCATGGAGGAAAGGGCAGTCTTCGTAAAACACTACGAAGATGCGTTCCATCAACACCGGTTCTCGCTTTGCGAGCACTGAAGCTGGTCACTTTAGCAATACAAATAGCAAGCAACGTCCACCCCAGCGCCAGTCAGCCCTATATTGTAGTCACCCTGGTGGTGTTTCCGAATGTAGACACGTCAAGGGATAGGTAAGGGGGGGGGGGGGGGGGGGGCCGCAGCGGGCGAAAGGCGCGAAAGGGGCGGGAACAAGATAAAAAAAGCGGCGGGTCCTCATGGGAACTTTTTCAGAGCCAACGCCGAAAAA
>JAFLHD010000197.1:0-11947 GCA_018856295.1 Blastosporella zonata | reverse complement strand
GGTTATTCAATGCACATTTCAGACAACAAAAAATTCCCACACCCACCCCGTATCGGACAATCCCTTCATCCATATTCCATGCAGCGCTCATTGCGAGGACACGCAGGGCCGATTTCTTGCAGGCAACTGGCAGGGTTCTCGAAATCTGCGAACTTCAATTGATCCCCACGTCACCTCGAATTGTACATATTAAAGGTTTCGGAATATTGAGCCTATCCGTTGACTCACAATGTAACATTATATTGACCTTGAAGTACATGGGTATCTTCAAGGCCTAGCTCTGGTCTTTGCATCCGTGTCCAGTCTTTCGTCCTGCAGCCGTCCCTGACCTTCCCCTGACCAGGCCCTTCCGACTGATCTCACCGATCTGCATCATGAATGGCCGATGCCGAGCGCCTCTTCTCCATGCGCCAACCTGCCTGTCAGTTGCGGATGATGTCAGTCGCCGGGGGGAATTTAACCGAAACATATGACCTTGATATGACCTCCCTTATGGACAGCTGGCCTCCTGACTGGTCTGCTCATGGATCCATAGTGTTGTATACTATTTCCCCTTCGGCTGCGCAAATTTGACACCTACGACCAATGTCCCAAAGTCAAGCTAGTAAACTTTTGCTTCCGACCGCCAATCAGTTAAGCATGTTTTACTGTTTTATTCAAGTATTTACAAACGACGTCTCCATCTGGTCCCCGGCATTCATGCCTGAATAAATTTCCGACATGCACTGTAAATCCAAGCGATTCATGATCATTGCATCTCATAACGAGTGATTTGAAATCGATAAGCCGATGCAGAAGGAGACAGAAGACGTCAAGCTTGCTTTTTAGCCACGTGTAATAAATTTGGTTTTGTAATGAACTTGCACCAGCCTCAGGCACTCTTGTCTGAGACTCTTGAGCCAGAACACATTGATTATCTCAAAATCATCAAGTGCTGTTCAAAACGCCGTAAGGTACATCCCGGTAAAACCGGCGATTCAACGGCAAAATCGCTAAAGTCCTCCGGCATCTACAACGGCTTCTCGCTTCTTCTTCTGTTACCATGCACTTCTAAGTACTTACGCGGGCGGGCGAACCCATGGCCAACCTAATTCGATACCAAGTCACCGTTTCCTATTTTGATTTATTGCTCTTAACCTGGATCTTGGGGGGAGACTCATATGTATTTACCGATTCGATCTATTCGCACTGGCAGCTGTTCCTTCCCCATTTATCAGAGCCGAGTTATAAAGGTCACTCGGACAACTCAACATAACGCTCTTCCCCACTATTGCCCTTCATTCATGTCAGTGAACAGTCGGTCGGAGACCGTAACATCGATTTTTTCGCCCGAAGCAAAGGACGAGGACAACGACCCCACTGGGGTCGCAGTCGGGTTGGCCACTCAACAGCCCATTCTAGATGGAGGACGCGAGGCATGGATGACAGTTGCGGGAACGTGAGTGATGTCGTAGCTGAAAACGTTTTCGACGCACTAACTGATTTCACGTAGATGGCTCGTGCAATTCTGCACCTACGGGTAAGGACCATTTGAAAATATGTACTCGGTCCGTTCTAATTAAACTTCCAAAAGCTACCTCTCTGCGTTTGGAGTATATCAAGACTATTATACGCGAGAGTTCTTGCAAACTAGGTCGCCTTCGGAGATAAGGTTTTTTCTTTCTTTCTTTCCCTGGATGTATCCAGTTTTGCTGAACACCGGTTTCAAGTTGGATTGGGAGTTTTCAGCTCTTTATGCAATACGCACCTGGTATCTTTGTCGGTCGCGCATTCGACGCGGGGTATTTGTGAGTCCGTTGGTCTGCACCATTCGAGTAGAAAGTGACTGTAGTGGTCGTGTCTTAGCCGGGTCATGATTGCGGCTGGATCTTTTCTCCAAGTCGTTTCGATGTTCATGCTCTCCCTTGCTCACCCTGGTCAGTACTACCAGGTACCTATTCTGCCTCTATTAGTGCCCGCCACCCGTATTAATCGATCCTTCAACCAGGTTTTCTTGGCGCAGGCACTCGGGATGGGACTTGGACTGTCCTTACTCTTCTTGCCTTCGCTTACCATCTTAGGACATCATTTTAAACGTCGCAGGGCGATGGCGACGGGAATCGCGGTGTCGGTGAGCTTTAAACTGGCATGCGTTAAAGTTGTACTGACCTTCCGCACAGGGTGCTTCCGTGGGTGGCGTCGTCTGGCCCATAATGCTTAATCAGCTACATCAACGCACATCCTTCGCAAACAGCGTCCGCGTTACAGCTGCACTGACCGGTGTCATTCTCATAATTGCCAATTTTGTCTTCAAGCCACGACCTCCCCAAAAAGCCCAATCCAGCGTTGCCCCAAAACCAGATTTCAGAGCCATCTTTTGTGACGCTCCGTATCTGACTTCCATTACATCGGCATTTTGTATCAGCCTTGGCCTTTTCTTCCCATGTAAGTTCATTTGCTTCGCTTCTTCTGCGGACTCATAAATGCCCATTAAGATTTTTACCTGCAACTCTACGCTATAAGTAAAGGAATAAACGAAGGGGTCGCCTTCTATGCTGTGCGTGATCATCTTCTACGTACACGATGGTAATGCTAACGAACAGCTCCACAGCTCGCCATAATTAACGCAGGCAGCTTCTTCGGGCGAATTTTACCCAACGTTATCGCAGACAGGACTGGGCCGTATAACATGCTCATACCCTGCCTGGCCATTTCCTCCATCTTAGTCTTCTGCATCTTTGGAATCCACAACTTCGTGGGTGTAGCTATTTTTGGGGCATTATATGGATTTTGGTCGGGCTCATGTAAGTCATGATGCATGATGACCCGTATTGAAGAATCGGCGTTGATATTGTCTTTGATGTAGATGTTTCACTAATCCCATCACTCCTGGCGCAGCTGAGCTCCCATGTCGGAGAACAAGGGTACTTCCGTTCAATCCATCTATCATACGCATCATGCTGATGCGAAATCTCTTCAAGAACGCGGATGGGCTTCGCGTTCTCAATCGTTGGCCTAGCTCTGCTTGTCGGCACCCCAATTGAGGGTGCACTCCTTCACAGTAACCACAGCGATTATGAGTGGTCCAGAGCAATCATTTTCTGTGGTGTGAGTCCTAGAAACCACGCCGCTTATCTTTTACTAACATAAGGATTAAGGTCATGGTGGGCTGTGGAGCTGTTATTATGGGCATATCTCGGCATTTGTATGTCAGGGAACGTCGCAGTGGGGGAGAAACATCATGGCGTGTATAATTAATGGCGCAATCCTATTATACGCCAATATATTGGTACTCCCCAATTGAGGAATTCAATTCGACGCTGTCAGGACGCCGTCCTCCCACCGGTTTCCCGATCTTTACGGCCTACGTACAAATCGTGGTCTTTATCGCATTACTTATTCAATGCACGGGTACAGATGTACATACATACATACCTACATACTTATCCCCACTTAACTTACCCCTCAAGCTAATACTTATCACAGCGACCCGCATGGTCGTGAAGCCTGATTCTTCCATATGCCTGAGGTACAAGGGTTGAAGTTGAGCCCAACACCGGAATATTCATGGAAAAAGTGTGTTTACATGGCTGACATCGTAAATTTCCATTGGACATACATGTCAGATACAGGCAGGGTGTAGAGTCCGGTCCATCGGGGCTCGGGCCTATTGATATTGATTATTACTTACTATCAGATTTTATTTGTGTATTCCGATTGTCAAAGCTGTCAATATCTAATGGGCCTAACTGTGACAAGATCAAGGTAGCCATCTGTTGGCCCGACGATGGCTCCATGTTGGACGCCATCAGTACTACTATGTTCCGGCCCCACTGCCGCGCCAAGGGCACGCTCTGGTTCAGAAAAACTATTTGCATTTTGAGAACATAAGAAGTGCAACGTGTCTGGTCACATGAACCTGTTGATTCGGCATCATGACCCTAAGCTCACTCTGCTCGACGGAGCCTTTATGTCTATGCTAGGGGTCTTGTGCTAGCGTACTTCGTTCAATATGAGGATACTACCCCCGATGTCTGTGTCCAATAATGGTATACTTAAGTCTTAGCTAATGCCTCTAACGTGCAAGCGCAGATTCCAAGCCCAGAATTCCGAAAATCCTCCAAAACCATGGGAAGATTGGAAACTCGACAAGACTTTTTTTCGCAGCCTTTCTCTCTACACTAGTCGCCACCCAGAAACCAGACTCGATCGTGTACTGAACAACATCTGCGATGGGCTTGAGGAGCACAAGACACTCTTTGACCTCTTACCGGATAACCCTTTCCCTGCTCGTGGTATGATCGGAGCACTGGCTCATCTCGTAAAACTTGGTATTGTACGAGTCTTTCAAGCATAAATTTGTTGTCAGGCATGATGTTGACTTGACGATGTACAGACTGTGGCTCGTGCGAAGGCAACCGCCGCAGAATTTGCGTCGCAAGTCGTTGCATGGCTTATCGACGTCCAGTCAGCATTTGAATCATCAGTGGGAGGTCATTTTACTTGGACGACGTGGAAGAATCTCGCAAGAATACGGTCAGTAGATAGATCCTTGACAATAAACGCTTTAACCGAGCTCAAAATTCATTCGCCAGTAATCTTATTGACGAAACTTGTGCATGGGCAAGTGCACGACTGGCAAGTGGTAATGGCTTGCCGGCGCTAAACTACTCAGTAACAGTGAAATCTAGAATGATAGACGTTGGAGTCGAATCGGAAACGGGATGATGATCGCCAAAGAAATCTCCGAAGTCAACGAGAGGATGGTAAATGCTAAACGATTATTCATTGTATGTCTCTTCCGATGTTCATAGCCTTGGCTGACTTGTTTACAGGACTTATCTATTATCAATTTGTCAGGAGGGGTAGACGCCGTCCTCGGCGCAATCAAGATACTTCTGCTTCGCCAAGACAGCATCACGAAGGAGATTCAAAAGATTCAGGCCAAACAACGAGAACAGTTTGTGAGTTTACGCATTTTGCATTTTATGACGTTGACCAAGTCCTATCACAGGCAAGTATTCTTGATGCAATGGAAGCTCATAAGCAGTCAGAATCACGGCGCCTTTTCTTATTGCAAACACTATCTCCACATGTTGTCGCCAATCCCACATATGACCACCAAGGCAAACATCCTTGTGACGAAGATACACGGACAGAAATCTTGGCAGAAATTTTCAATTGGGTCGACGACATCTCCGCCAAATCCCAGAACTTTCTGTGGCTCACCGGAGATCCTGGATGTGGCAAGTCTGCGATTACCGCCTCCCTCGCTCGACATTGCAAAGACAGAGGGATATTATGGGCACAGTTCTTCATCAATCGGAACAATGTCGAGACCACTGATCCCAACTCGTACTTTCCATCCAAAAACCCTCGCTCATGGATCACATTTCCCCAGAACAAGCAGCTGCTTTGTTCATCTCATTCATCAGACTTATCGCGCACTAACCAACGAATGGGAATTCGAGAAATTCCGTATCATCGTCGGCGCTATTGTTATCTTGCGAGAGCCACTTTGCCTCGACGATCTAGGGAGTCTGCTCAATCTGCGAAAGACTCCGTCAAGCTCGCCTGTGGACATCATCCATTTTGCCCGGAGACTTAGGACCATCCTCGTTGCAGGCGCAGAGGCAATTGATAAGAAGACCGTCCCTCGACTGCATAAATCATTTTTTGAATTCATCATCAGCGAAGAGGTCGATCAGCGATTTCGCATTTCAATCGATGCCGCTGATCGAGATCTCGCCGTTCAGTGCCTCTTTCAGATGGTCGGCGCACGTGGATTAACAGAACAAGTGTTAAAAAATCCTCTGTCTGGAGCATTTCGATACGCACTTCGTTTCTGGTCCACACATCTTCACTCCGCAAGGGGAGCCACTCCTGGTGCTCTGATTATAGACACCCCTTCGTTGACATGGGCAGACTTCCACAAGCTCCTTCGTCACGCGCCACACGACACTCATTCAGTGCCGTTCAACGTTACGTTCACCCGGGATCGGTCTCAAATCATTGCGCAGTTCGAACACCGTACTCGTAAATGGGAGTTATCAAATGGAATGGAAATCGATACCACCATCATCCTTGAGGGCCACCAGGACTCTGTCCTCTCTGTTGCCTATTCTCCAGATGGACGGCAGGTCGTCTCAGGCTCACTGGACTGTACAATGATAATTTGGGATTTGGCAGGCTGCCGCAACTCTTTGTGGTCACAGCAAAGCAGTACGTTGCGTGAAGTTCTCCCCATCGGGTGACCGAATCGCATCATCATCTGACGACTGGACGGTTGGTGTATGGGACACTTGCACCCATCAGCGTCTTGCGGTTCTCAAAGGACACATAGCCCCTGTGCGTTCTATCGCCTTTTCCCCCAGTGGAAAAGAACTTGTCTCAGGTGGCGACGATAACTTGGTTCGCCATTGGAAGTTGGATGCCGATACGTTGTCCTTTGGATCGAAACTTTCCAGCCATTCAAAACCTGTGACGACTGTAGCATATTCCCTTGATGGACAGTGCGTTGCTTCCGGCTCGGGAGGTAACACCCTGTGCTATTGGGATATCTTACAGCAGCGCCCCCGAGAAATGCGACCTCCACTGTTACCTGAAGGCGACTTCATTCAACTATCTCAAACAGGGAAATACGTGGCCCAAGTCTATGGTTCGCAAGGTGATCAGGTGCACGTTTGGGAGGCCCAGGGCAGCACAAAACATGAGGTTGCGAATACTGGAAACAGTCACCACTGTCCCAGGAGACGAATATGGTCCATGGTATTTGTGCCTGGCGAGCAGCGAGCTCTGATAGGCTGTGAGGATCAAGAAATTCATACTGTGGAGCTTCAATCAGGAGAGTGAAGCGCTCCGCCTCTTGTAGGTCATGAAGGCTGGGTTATGGCCCTCGCCGTCTCTCCCGACAGTAAACAGATCGCTTCAGGCTCTCGAGACAAAACCGTCCGCATCTGGGATATGCCATCCAAGCCGAGTGTTGATGACCTTGAGGAAGTGGCTAGACCATTCTCAGTCTTTTCACGGGACGGAACGCTCGTCCTCTCTTCTACCGCCTACAACACCCTGCGTTTGTGGAATTCATCTACTGCTTCATCTCAGCTCCTATTCTTCCGCGGAAGAATCGTGAAAGCGGCTCATGTTACGTTTTCATTGGACGGATCTATGGTCGCGGCAGTTTCATCGGAGGCCGCTATATATCTTTGGCACACAACGACATGCAGCCTCGTGGCCTCGTCCGTCGCAGACTTCATTTCTCATGTCGATTCCATAGCGTTCACAAAGGAGGGGCAGCACCTTGTGACTACGTACCTCAATGCACCGTCATGTATATGGGCTGTACAAGACGGAAAGCTTCTTTCTATCAATGGGCAATGCCCAGAGCCGGTCCCCGATACCGCCTTTTTCGAGATTGAAGAGCCTTGTCTGAACTTGAGATCCGCGCGGTGGTTCTCGACTAAAACGGTGGATTCGAGTGTTTGGGCTTTTGCGCAGAATCATATCATACGGGGTCGAGAGGACGGGTCCATCACTGTCCTTCCCGTAAAAGCAGCAGCAGTGCACAGTGCGTTTCCACACAAGACTCTGTCATAATTACTGATTCAATCTCAACTCAAGGAAGCGATAAATAGTTGACGTGCAAGTACTTGGTTACAGTGATTTTTAGACGACATTCGTCTGCTATAGGCCGCTCAATTCAGTTTAGTTTGTGAAGCTTTCCAGATAATTTAAGCAGGATATCCTTCACAATGAGAAAATTTAACGCTTCCTTCTTCTTCCTCCTGCCAGATTCTTCCAAAATCGAACAACCGCTCCGCATCTCTGTTGTCCCCGCCCATCTCGTTCCCCAATGTGTTTGCTCGCATGTTGTTCGAGATCTGTTATTTCTGGGTGATCATGAATATGTGGTTCCAGGGACTCACAAGAGTATATCGACGATGGGGTGGAACACTGAGGAAAGTCCGGAAAGTCCATCCGGACATTCACCTGGTTATCCTTCACACTTTCCGTATCCGAATAGGCAGTAGTACCGCTGGGCGCCGCGCTTTCCGCTATTGACAGCGGGACGGTGGCCATAGACGAGCTGGTGCTAGTCACGGTTGCCAAGGACTCCATACTGGGCCGTGTTTCCTGGCGGGAGTTCGACCTTGCCATCTTCGCCGCTGCGGCGCGCCTGTACTTTCGCGCCGATATCGGGAGAACCACATTGGAAGCATTAATGCTGAGCCTAGTGAACCGCGGAGTCGTTGCATATGTATTAACAATCATCCAATGGTCAAACCCCGAGCCGGGTTTCTGAGACCACGAATCCATGTTCCGCATTTGAGTGGGCGGTGGAGGAGATACGGTAACCGAAGAGTGTGTCCCAGTAATGATCGGGGGCTGTGAGAGCGTCCTGCACCGCGTGAGTGACGACTGCGGAAGGGGAGAGGGAATCGATGCAGGCACAGGCACAGGCGGGAGAGGTTGTGTTAGAGGCCTAGACGGGGATGGACCGCTGTACGTACGGCGGAAGGAGCGTGTGTGTTCCCGAGGGACCGATGACGTATCGGAGGCGTACGTAGAGCTGTGAGGCTGGTCCAGAAGGACTGACGTCGCGAAGCGCACGAGGCCGTCAGAGGTACGTAGTCGCTTAGGGCAGCAGGAAGGCGGGGGGACGGCAGGGGCTTGTGCCCCTGGAAATGTCTTTGCATCACTAGGTTTCGGCCAGTGGCTCAGGACGGGCCCGGAGAGAGGAGATGAACGCAGGGGGCGTCTATCGGGGTAGCTGAACCGTTTGTTTGGAGTGGACGTTGGGGGTAGGCAATAAAAGTCGGAATTGGACGAGTCTCGAACGTCAATGGGGAAACAAGTTTTCTCCTGCTCATGACGTTGATCATATTTATCCTGGAAATCAGTTGCAGCCTCATTTATAACACGACAGACATGTAATCAACTCACAGAGAATGCGTCTCCCTTTGTATCCATTCTCGTCACTGGAAGCGACGAGCAAAGCGAAGACGCGCGATGAGTGTTTTGTGGAAGCCCTCCCAGAGTTTGAATTTATATTCATGCAACGCCAGCCCACCCAAAGCAAGGCCAGATCATGCATAACCTCCTGTCCAGAAGCATGCAAAACTTCCAGGGCAGGTTCGTAGCGGCGCTCCGTTCTGAAAACGATGTAAGCTCCCAACTTACTTCCTCGTGTAGCCCGTAACGTCAGCCGTTACTCGGGATGAGCACATGGACATTACACAGGCAAACTTAAGATTGTGATGTGCGGCGACTATATTGGCAAGAGGGCACATAGGTTCAACATTGAAAGTCCAAGTACATTGAACGTGCTATGCTGAATCGATCTTTCATGAATGGCTCCAACAGCTTTCCCGAGAAGACTTGTTTGATACCCAATGCCCAGGGATGGCGTAAATTAAACAGTAAGTTTGACGAAGGCACAAAAGCATGGCTCACGACATCATCTCCCTTGAGCACCACTTATATCGTCGGCCCAACACCATCAACGTAGCTCCCGAAGTTCTGTGGCTCCCACGAGCGGCCCATGATGGAGGGATATCGGACGAAGAGGCGAATTTGACCGATACTGCCTTGAACCTGTCGTACTTACGTGGCTCCTGGAGCAAAAGTCAACAACGCTATCGTCGAGGCTACAGAGTTCCAGTTTGTAGAAACCGTTCAAAAATGAATCTTTGAATGGGTTGGCTACGTAAAAACATCAAGATCAAAGATGTCCCTTCCATACGGGCCGCCTCCGACCTGAATCTATCGGTGCGATCTTGGGTGGAAGAAGTCGGTCTCCCTTCGTTGAATGGGTTCAAGTTCCTTCCGTGGAGAGTACGAGGAAACAGCCCAAATATCAACCCACGAGGTGACTTTCGATGAAGATATCAAGCCCACAAATTTCGCTTATGTATCGACACGTGGACGCGCACGGACCACCTCCTGTAATATATATTCGGAGTTACAAAACCAGTTTCTTCACAGTCACCTCGATCACCTTTCATTGCAAGGTCCCTCTGTGGGGCTACGCTGTCTGGTGAGCGAGAAGATGGACCATACGTGGATTCCTGAACTGGGCATGTCGTTTATCTCCACTTCCCCAGGGATTGGGCGACTAATCAGCTTAGGGGACAATTCTTATCAATTATAATAATGGCCTTGCTTTCTTTTCTAAAGATTCAGATTCTTTGGCATTGTGCACAAGGCAGGCAGGCAGAAGGAGTGATCTTGTGCCGGACGGGAGCCGGGGAGCCGGTACCAATATCATCATGCTCTGTTCCTTGCGTGCCACAGAAACTTTTGGCTACCCACGCGGCGCCACATGATGTGAACCCCATCGTCTGGTGCATGTGATCGTCGCTTCAGCCACTATCAGAGTATCATATTAGTATCTTCGCTAGTGTTAATGTGAACATTTGTGGCCTTCAAGTTATCGATTGTCGGATTCACTGTTCTGGCTGATTCGATGCGTTCGGCTTTTCCCCAAGTAAATTTCATCAAGTCCCGAACGTCGAGTTGAAGGAAACAGCGCACCTTGGTTAATGTCGGCGCCGCCGTCATAAACGGAACAGCCTGATGCATATCGCAACATGGTTCTGACATTCGATCATACCACTGAAATGCTATCAAGTTGCTTTTGAGGACAAGGAAAATTTCCGATGATTGAACGCTCGTTCTTTTCCCTAGCACCGTTGTACTTCAGGGTTGTCCGAATTGTGACGCGCGTATCATGCTAACGTCAACCCATTTCCCCTCCGTATTCGTGCCTTTCTTTCCCCTTCCTTGTAAATATACACTTCCCATGCCCTCGTCAGTGGCAATAAACCTCATAATAAGGGGCATCAACGCTCTTGAGAATTTACATGCGATCCACTTGTGACGGGAATGGATCACCTGTAAAAAGAATCCGTGAGGATGTAGCTACCTTCAAGTCGACGTCACATTCCTCCATCTGGATAAGTAGGATATGCTGAGTCCGATCCGACCCATGACCAGTATAAAGTATGTACTTATAAGCATATGAATGCGGATAGGGGGCCAAGAGGGGACCAGAGAAACTCTTGTGGAAGGACAGAACAGGGTTCCATGAATTCCATTTCTGCAACATGTTGCCAAGCCGACCAGGTGTAACGTAAGGGAGCGCAATAATGTACGTGGTTATTTCAGTCCTGGGACCGGAATACAGAGCTTCAAAATCGGAAGCGCAGCGAACATGTCATCATTCCTAGAAAATTATTGGTCGCAAAAACAGCAAGAACTGAATGTGCCGTTACAGTTCCTGACACAACCGCCACGTGAAAAATAGTGAATACACTTGTGTCCCTGGCCTAGGCGGTAGAGTAGCAGGGGGCACGAAACGGACATATATCCCCAGGGAACAGGCTTTATGGCACAAAGTACTTCCATGAGTATCGGAAAAGTCGGGGCCATTCAGAAAACTCTGTGTCACAAGCCTGAATGGAAAACTAGTCGGCAAAAAATTATCTGCGCAGCTGGTACGAGGTAGGTAGTAAGTTCCATGGTTTAGTGTGGCCCACGAGTCCCACACAGTGGGTAGACAAGGCCGCCACCGGATCAGAATGACGATCTGTAGAAGCAGAATAACCTAGGTCCTAGCCCAATTCCTAGAGCTATTTTGACCAAGGCGCCAGGATGTCAAAGTAAAGTAGATGTCCTAACATATCTAACTTGGTGTCTTTTGAGCTATCGGCAAAGGCCGGACCCGTAAGCGAGGACGATCACCAACTCTCAGAACAAGTCCATGTCATGCCTCATGTCGCTGGGGAGTTTACTTGAAGGGTTTGCCCCGCCGTATTGGCGCCTTGCTCAGGCGTTTCAACGTTTATGGACGGCGATTAACGGTCACACGCAATACTATCTCTAACCCCAAACTCACCACCGATCGCTCGGACCTGGCATGATCAGCCTTTTGGCTGGAGGCGCAATTATTCATGCACCTGGACACATT
>JAFLHD010000193.1:0-12142 GCA_018856295.1 Blastosporella zonata | reverse complement strand
GATCGTGTTGACAGCTCTGTCGAGCCTTGTGAGATGTTCATTTAGGACGTCAAGGAGCGTAGCACCGGTTGGGGTGTAACCTGTACGAGGTTAATGAGTAAACTGATACCACGCCGAATGAAAGGTTCAAACCAGACGGCTGCAGAGAGGTAAAAATTGTCTCTATCGTCGACTTTCCCTTTGTAGTATTGGTGATTTAAGTCGCGTTCAAGTTACGTTGAAGCATACCTTGATTCCGCGATGGACTGCCTGATTGTTGAAGAACCTCAAGTCAATCTCGTCGACGTTTTGCTCTAGAGCGTGGTCCGCGATTCCTAACAGGGCGTCAGGCGTTTCAGCCCACCGCTCGCCTCTCATCTAAGTCTAAGGTTTAAGAAGTGTGAGAAAGGCGTCGCGAGGAACATACTGAGCCAGAATCATCGATGAGGAAGAAGATGCGGTAATTCCTAGGTATAGCTTACGGTTAATTGACAAAACGTCCAAAGTAACAAGCATCACTTACTTCAAGTATTCAATCATCGTCTCTGGACGCCGCTCGTCAAGACGAGGGTTGTATCCGGGGTTCGTATTGGGTGGTGGGCTGGGGGGAACAATGAAACGCGCCTCGTCAACTGATGGTGCCCCCTTCTTCAACTCTACGAGGCTGCTTGCAATATTGGATATAGGCATTTTCCCCTCACCGTGTAGCCATATCCTTACTGTTGTCTCGACAGCATTGAGGCAGAAGCAGTCCACAATATCAATGGCCTCGATACCGAGCGGAGGGCAAAGTCGCGTGCAAGCAATCCTACATGGCTCAACATTAGTATTTGAAAATAGATTCGAGGTCAAAAGAAAAGGTAAAAACCTACCCAGTGCTGGAAATTTCTGCGTGAGATAATTCGGTGTCAACAGCAAGCTGCACGAATTGCTTGACGAGGTTCAGTGCTTTAGGCCTCAGATCATCATGCTCAAGCACTTTTGCGATGATCTGATCAACAAACTTCCGACCATACGAGTCTGTAACCGCCCACTCTCGCCGGGGGTTGGAGGGAGACAGAGACTGCAGGCTAGGTCCTAGGTTGATAATCGTGTAGTTGGCGTCATTTGGCCACAACGATTTACATTCCTTTGCGACGAGTCCAATGGGTGAACTAAAGCCCGCGAATCCAGCATCACCAAAGCTATGCTTCTCGGTGAGAAAGAACGATGATAAAAAGACGTTGGACGCCAAGGTTCCACGGACGGCGTCACGGACCGACCATTGGTGTTCGGACGGGGCTGGTTGGCGAAACCGTGATACATACGACCGAATACAGTGCGTTCGGTTATCGTAGTTGGGTGCCTCGGAAGCGATGGTAACGAAGACCTGGGAGGGAGATAAATTCATTGACCAAACGAAGAGGGACACGAGCTTACTTTGGTACTCAGATGTTCATGCTCATCGCGTTCTCCGTTGCACAGTGTTGCATCCTTTGATCCTGTAAACC
Source organism: Blastosporella zonata (assembly GCA_018856295.1). Classification (NCBI taxonomy): domain Eukaryota; kingdom Fungi; phylum Basidiomycota; class Agaricomycetes; order Agaricales; family Lyophyllaceae; genus Blastosporella; species Blastosporella zonata. Next base: position 10,673 of record JAFLHD010000193.1, on the reverse strand, counting down.
TTTCGATGGCCTTCATAAGCGCACCCTCGAAAGCGCTCGACTCTAGACCAACGTCAGCAGACTTGAGAAGGTTTTCCCAGAAGGTAGCTTCACTAGATCCACATATGGAGATCGTGAGCTCCTTATAGACCTCCATGGCTGTGGCGCAGTCGAGACCAAAGCGGCCCAGAAGTACGGCGATGAGTCCCCCGGTGGAAGTTCCACAGATAAGATCAAAAACATCACACGGTCGGAGAGCCTGTCGGGCGCGAGACTCGATGGCCCTCATGACATCCTGGAGGATGAGTAAGCTACCATACGCGCGAAATCCTCCGCCATCAATGACAAGGATACGTTTGGACTGGTTTGGAGCTGTAGCAAAACGAATGTTAGTCCCTGCCGGTACACTATGAACCGTGACGCGCACGTACAGGGAGCAGACATGGTATAAAGATTTGTTCTTTTGAAGAATCTTTCAAAGATCCTATGGATTTAAGGCTCCATTCTGAGGGGACCCGAGTGTCCTCCCCTCAGACGCGTGCTTCGATCGAGTAGGGCGCATTCATACAAACATTCTCGGGATATGCCAGTCAATAGTTATGGCAGTCCAAACACCGCAAAGGTTCGGTCATACAGCCTCATGTTCACATTCGGTGAAATAAAAAGCCAGATGGCCAGATGGCTGGGTAGACAGTTCCTAGAGGAGAACGCTGAAGAAACGAACGTGTGGACGATTGCTGGCAGCATGGGAGCGTCTAGAATTCGAACCTCCGCGGCGCGCTTAGTACACGGTTGGCGCTCGGCGCAAAAATAAACGCGGGTGCTTTACCACTGCCACTGCCAACCTCAAACTCTGTACGAACAACCAAGGGTCACGCCAGGGAATTTTTAAGCGTTAATACAACGACAAGCGTAGGATGGTTCTACGATTGTGTTTCATGAGCAAGTCAGTTTTCTCGGAGACTCTCAAACGACAGGAGCAAGGGACCCCCAGTACACCATGGTTTGCACATTATGTGGCCGCCCCGCCCAGACTTGTAAAAGTAACACGTAATAGCAATGAACCTAGTACAACACAGGCAAAAAGAAAAAAGCAAAAATCAAGCGTTCATTGGGATACTCTCCTCCTCCTTCTCCTCCTCCTCGTTGCCAATCCAGGTCAACATTCCAGAATCAGAAACAACGTCCCAGTTGTAAGCAGCAGGAATGTACGTAGGATCAGTCTCCATCCGTAGTTTGACGGACACATGAACGTTGATTTCATCTTCGTAGAAAGGGATGTAGCGCCCTTGGCCAAGATTGCGCCTGTCAAGAACATCAGCGTATAGATAGCGCGGAATGATATTCCGAAATTGAACGTACATGCGCTTGCGAATCCAATTACCGTCTTCTTTCTGATAGGTGGCGAGCATGGGTAGGACCTCGAGGCACCACCAGAATTTGGCTAGTACCAATTGATCGAAGATATTGGCCAGAATATCAGCACGAGTCTTGAGACCCGTCAAGGCGTGAGAGAGATGAGGGGCATGCGGAAGATGGACGCCTCTCTGGCCCCCAGAAGTGCCTTGCTGCGTGCTCCTGTGGGTCGCCAGAACACCTGCTCCCATAGAAGATCCAGAGGCTTTCTTGTTCAAGACCTCAGGAGTGAAGCCTAGTGCTTCGACGTCGAGACCCTTCTCTTTCAACTCCTCGGCAAGTTTGATGAGGTTAATCCCAATGGACCTGAGATACGCCATGTCAAAGAGGATATTGGTTCCCGCGAGGAGGCATTCCTTGATCATCCAGCGGAGCGGGATGTAAGAAAGACTCTCCCGAACCTTGTTGTCGTGCGAGCCGCCGCCGACATCAGCATGACATCCTGGAGGGTAATGACGTTCAATCGGGCATTGGCATAGTAAGTAAAATACCCACCCGAGAACCAAACTTCTCGAACGTCGCAAATGTCGCGGTCAGGTGGAGTATAGACCCAATCATCACGAGAGACCTCGGCACCGGGGAACTCAACATCTGGCTCATCGACGTCCAATTCTTGCTCGCGTTCCAAGGTAGGTTCGTTCCAGACATTCGGTCGGAAGCGGGCGCGACGTTCGTCGAGAGCTAGTGCATGTCGGAAATGCTTTACGGCATAGTTGACCGACGTGTACGGGTGGGAACGGGGGATGATGCCAACCGAGGAAACGGTATCCCTGCGCCAAAAAATTAGCAATGTACAAGAAATATTAATACATCTATTCCCTACCATACACCGACGAATTCAACAGTCACAGGCATGCTGATTAGAAAGTTAGTCGTACAAACCGAGGCAACCGTGAAGTAACCTACGCAAATGTCTGCTTAAACTCCTTGCTGAGATCATAACCTTCGTTTCCAGTGGTTTGGTAGACGGAGAAGGCAAAATCCAGCTGCTGATCGTTGTGGGCGGGAAGAATCCCGACCTGATAGAGTATGGCATTAATTCGATTTTTTCATGATACATTCCAAATAAATTGTACCTTGTAGAGCATGCCAGCAACAACTCGAGCAGTGTGTGCTATTTTCAAAGGTTTCAATGGTAACCACCTTATAGAACCTGCATCAAACTCACCACCGCGAGAAAATCCGAAGAGACTGATTTCGTCTCCTTTGCTACAACAACAATGAGCTGCTGCCACATGGCCACCGCGTTGAGAAGACTCGCCGATAGTTACGCATGATGAATTGGTAGCTAAATTTGAAGCCTCAACGACGATGCGTATGACGTGGCGAGAAATGATTCACCCTTCTTTGACGTGGTCATTAATATGGAGAGCGACTCCCTGGTCTATAGCGGACGCGATCTTGGAGGCGGTGCGCGTAAAAAACTGACGTTTGTTGTACGTCCCGATCCCGGGCTATATGAGAGCAGTTAAGCCTCAGAGCGTAGTTGTAATGATAGAGTGTAAGCTCATCTGATAATATACGAGTTGCTGCTTGTGGTTGTCCTTGATAAGGGCATGAAAGAATCGAACGACGTTCGAGTTCTAGCCATCGTTAGTAGATAATGGTGGCTGCTTAAAGGTCCTACTAACTGTCTGGAGACAGGAAGCTGATGGTTAGTTAGTTCTACATACGAATTGATTGACTCACCTCGCCGAACTTGTTTCCTGTGCCATCGAAGCACAGTATTATGTTTCGAGGCCCAAGGGGATTGGAAGTGGTGGGCATCTTGGTGCAGAACGCTTGTGGGGATAGGACTTGGGATAAAGACTCCAATTTAAGACAGAACTAGGGTAGGTTGTACGACCTTGCATTCAAATCCAATAATACTGACAACGAGGACAACAGGTTGTATGGGTCATTAAAAATGCACGGCATGTGAAGCATGTGAAGGTGAAAGACCAACCCGGACCCCATAAAGTTATTACAACTAAGCCTTCCTGGCGCTTTTGATGGTCAGGCAGCTGTCATCCGCCAAAATTCGAGGCAAGCTGTCAGGAGAGATTGGATAGTCACGAGCCCACGCTCAGGGTATGCCATGATAGATGCAAAACAGGCCGCCAGACACAAGGAAAGTATGTTGGGCCAAATATGCGGCTCCACTTGTTGAAATGAATTTAGCGCCAAGATTGCCGGGAACCAGTTGAAGACACGATAAGAACTTCTCCAATGGCGTGCTTTGAATCACCGATCAGTCTTTATTTCCGGCTTATTTCGTACCCAGAAAAGCAGATAGACGCAAAGGAAGTGCCATTGTCATTCGAGACGTCGGTTCTACCGTTTGAACTTTGGAGAACTTCAAAAAAAAAAAGCAACAATTGAAACTCCGCGGCATCTTCGAAATTGAACAACTCTGCAGTTCTTGACAGGTTTTTGATACATGGCTTTGCGCATGCTCCTGACGCGTCTAATTCTCAGCTGCAGCTCGTCTCGATCACTGCACATCGAGTTTCTTCTGAAACACGCGAACAATGTGCGCTGAATCGGCGCGATGTGTGGAACTTGTTGAGGCTAGCCTGGGATCTGAAGAACCCTGAACCCTGCACATACTCGCCTGCTCGTTACTGTGCTGTATTCTATTATCGCCTCGTGAATGCATGAGTTTTGCATCGCAGTGGAATTAATCATTGGATTCCTGAATGCGGCTTTTAACGCCTGTCGTCGCTTTAGGAAGGGTAAAACGTGCTCAAGCCCAATGATCTTGTTCCAGGTAGCACTTATATACCTTCAATTTGAGGCTATCTTTATCACACGCCTCACAAGCAACATCTGGAACCTCCTTCGACACCACAACTGACATGGACAAATCAAAGTCACCCTCAACTACCGTCCCTATATCCGTTCAGTCGTTGGTCACGGTCGTGAAGCCTTTTTACGCCGGATTTTTGCCTAGTCTCGCAAGCCTCTACGGGACAAAGCAGCCAGCCAACCCGGCACCTGTTGCACAACCGGTTTCTTCGAAGATTGCGGTATGTGTCACTTACTGCAACTCGTATCTTTCTCTAAAAACTTTTTTTTTCCCAGAAATCTTTCACTTCGCTTGGAAGTACTGGATTTCTGGGCTCTCCAGCTGAAATAGATGACAGGCAGAAGATAGTAAGCTCCTTATCACCCAATATCACACCCTACCTGACGTCGTATAGTTTCGAGATGGGATGTTATACATGGCTTCGTCCCCTAAGGATCACAAGAAGCTCAACGAAAGCACCATAGCACTTCGTAAGCTAGTTACTTTCTCCCCCTTCCCAGACTGAGCGTACTCGTTCGCAGTTCATAACCCTCAGCGCACTGGGCCCACAGCCTTTCTTGCCAATCGAGCTCAAGTTCCAGGAAAGCAGTACCCTTTCTCTCGCCGTTCTGAGAGTACTGCTACTCTTACCTCCTTACCTGATATTACTCGCGTCTTCGATGAACTCTTGGCAAACCCAAAGCAGGCTGAGCATCCGAACGGTATAAACGGTTTATGTGTGGCCCTGGCTACCATTATCTCTGTCTGTAAATTGTCTTCCACCAATTGTGCCTCATGGTTGACTTCTGTGTCTAGCTTTCTATCGTCCGCGTTCATGAGGAACGTCCAGAGTTCAATGAAACATCGCCCTATCTTGACTTGAGCCCGCTCTATGGCGCCAATGATTCTGAGTCCGAACTCGTGCGAGCCAAGGACGGACGGGGTATGCTCTCCCCCGATTGTGTTTACGATGATCGTGTCATGTTCTATTCTCCTGCGGTCGCTGCTCTTTTAATCCTGTGGAACAGGAACCACAACGTATGTCGGCCTTGTAGGGCTTTGATGCTCGATTTTGCTAATTGTTCTTAGTACATCGCGCGCCATCTGCTCTTAACCAACGAAGGCAAGAAATGGGTCGACCCCTTAGAGCATGATTCTCCCGACGGGAATATCAGTTCCGGCCTTCTCGCACAGGACAACGAGATCTTCCGGATCGCAAAGGACATAAACTGCGTGCAGTTCAAGAATGTTGTAGTTGAAGACTTCTTGAAAGTCCTTGCGGGTGTCCATCATGTTGGTCCAGGTCCCAGTTTGGACGTCTTAACTGTCAGTCCATGTGCAGTGATCACTATGTTATCAACCTCATTCTCCTGTCAGCATTTGAAGCAATCGGAGAAGGGGAAAGGCCACGACTCCACTATCGAGTTCAGCCTTCTGTACTCGGTTTGTCATCCTCTAGTTTGACACTGGCCAAATCATTTAATACTATACACGTAGCGCTGGTCGTCGTTGTCGTCGGTGCAGGACACGGAGACCTTCAAGCAAACATTAGCCTCCGAATGTGATCTCTCGGATGACCCGGACGTTTCTGGTGATGTTTCACAGGTTTGCTTAGTGCCTCAAAACATTCTTCGTCTGCACTCACACGTTTCGTTAGATGAGCACCAGCACGTTCCAGGGATTGGTACGTGAGTCTGTCTCACGCAACCCGAACCGGAGACAACGCAATTTTGCGAGGTGACTATATCCCGATGTTCACAGCATGGCAGTTGGCTAATGTACTTCCTTCCCAAGGCTTCGAAGGAACTCCGATGCACGCTTCAGGGATGAGGACCTTGCCCGTGTTCTCCATGATGCGACTGAGCAAGCTGCCGGCACTGCTGGTGCACGGTCGATACCTATTGCTTTCCGGCCAACCGAGCTCGTCTGCCTCGAACGCGCGCGCAATTGGAAAGTGGGAACTCTCAACGAGTTCAGAAAATTCTTGGGTCTCCGACGTGAGATATTTTTACTCCCAGGCGCATTCCTAGACAGCTGAATTGACTTTTACCAGCTCTCAAGAGCTTTGCTGACTGGAATCCGGACCCTGATGTTGCAGATGCCGCGGAACGGCTTTACCAATCTATTGACTCTTTGGAACTCTATGTATGTCTGGGATTTATGCCTGCTGTTTTACTGTTTTGACAATGTTCGCAGCCAGGGCTACAGGGAGAAGCTGTCATCGAAAACTCTGGGTTATCTTTAGGCTATACTTTGGTGAGCATCGATCAAGACTCAGTGATTTGGAAACAAACTTATTTCTTTCTCAAGACATATGCACTTCTCATCGATCTGGCAAGACACGCGCTACACTTTTAGAAACGATAACTAAAATATCATCTACAGGTCACCTTAATCCGTAGTGATGCCAGATTTACGACGGACTTTACCCGTGAGTTTTCTTCCTTCAAATCTCGCACAGATAACTGAAATAAGTACATATTATAGCCGGTAAATTGACACACTGGGGTCTCAAAGATTGCACCACACATCCAGACAATGGCGGCTTCAACACATGGCTACCCAAACGCCAGTCAATTTTATATGCTCTATCAGAACATTGAACTGATCTACAAACAGTTTTGGAACGAAATCTACCGCGGAACTATCCTTATGACAACATCTACAGTCTCTTCCCTTTTACGTGCCCTACGACCACTCGAGCTATCCTCCAGGACCAAGCGGCGATTTCTGGGTTCTACTCATATGAACGTCCCCAAGTTCAAATTATTCGTTCTTTGGAAACCAAGCAAGCAATCAGCCATGTCTTTAATAATGCTAAGACATTTCCTACTATTTACGGGCGCGAGTACAAGATGCTGTCTAATGGTTACGGGTATGACCATCTTATCTTTTAATGGCATTTCCTTTCTTAACTGTCTCCTGCTAGTTTCCTTCTGTGCTTCGACGACGAGAAACTGTTCGTCTCATTTTGATGGCTCCCCTTTCTTTTTTAACGCAGTACCTCAGCCATGATCGCGAATTGATGATGGTACGTTGCATATGCAGTTAAATCTAACTATAATGCGGATCTAACCGACTCATGACTATCCCAGACCCTGTTCGCACTTATTCCAGACAAAGGCGCCCTCGTTCGGTATGGTGAATTCTTTGGCAGGACGGCGACTAGTCTTATCAGAGAGAAGGCAATGTATGGATTGTAACCGTCACTGAAACCGACTCCTGATCGAACTGTACCACAGAAAGAGCAACGGCGCTATGTCTGTTGATATCGTGAAGGATGTGATCAATGCTACCTGTACGAGATGGGTTTGCGCTACCCTTGTACGCTCTCATCGCAACGCATGACACTTGCACTCAATCGTTTTTATAGTGTGGCCTTCCTATTTCTGGCGACGGGGACCAGGTGAACGCACGACATGAAGAATTTGGAGCACTTTATGGGTAAGATATCTGGTTGCTGGTATTCGTGCGCTGGCTCAAGTATGTATGTAGCTATATCTTCCGGAATGTTGATCCCGAACATGGATGGGCTGTGCGCGCCCGTGCTCTCGAGGCAGCGAAAGGCCTAGAGGGGCAGATCAAGAATATTCTTCCAATTCCGAAGACCAAAGCCAACCCGGTAAGTTTCGAAAATCCGCCCTATTTGGCCACTTAATGACGTCTGCTTCGTAAGTCGTACAAGGAGATCGTCGAAGACAACGTGAACTATATCTTGGAGTACGTGAAGCGTATCCGCCGCGAGGTCTCTGATGGAGGCATCGAAATATCACAATCCTCTGCTCTGACTTTCCTCAATCGCCTCGTCAAATCCAACCGCACCCAGGCCTTTCGACTAGGTGAGATGGTCCAAGAGGGTCATTTCAAATCGCTTGCGACGATATCACTGGATCGAATGATCAACGAGATCGCTGTCCGAGAAGAATGCCTTGAAGAACGTCGAGTCTTGGCTAACATTCTTGGATTGGCTGTCGTCACGTCGGTCAATTATGCCCAGTGTGAGTCGGGTTCTTAACATCAGATATGCAACTCTGAATTGTCTACCACTTGGAAGTATGTTCCCAAGCCGTTGATTTCTATCTCCACGAAGACCGGGTCAAGGAACGCAATGAGATCATTCTGCTATCGTCGATGCCTCCCGCAGAGGCACGACGAGTAGGGGCCAATACTACAATAATGGGATATATTCGCGAAGCTCAACGTGAGTTTGACTTGTTTGAATGATGTTGAGTATGTCTGACTATGGTGCAATGTAAAAGGCCTGGCTTCAGCTCCTGGTTTATGGCGTGACGTTGCTGAGGCCGACCTCATTCCTCAAGGTCATGATCTTCCTCCCATTAAGGTTCGCAAAGGAGAGCGCATCTTCGCGGACTTTAGCAGGGCACACACCGATGTTTGTATTCCTTATGGTGCAGTCGCATTGACTGACAGAATGACGTAGGTTCGTGAAATCGAGCGGCCCTTTGAAATCGATCCAACCCGCAAGGTGCCTTCTCTTCTGGGGATGGGCCTGCACAAGTGTCCTGCTGGGGAATTCATCGACCAGGTGCGTTCCTGTGGACTCCGATGCACTGCACTTGTTAACACATCTCCCAGACAATACCTGAAGTACGCGGTTCTCTTTATTTTTAGTCAGAGAAAGTGAAAATCTCACCCACTCGTATTAGCTTTTCAAGGCCATTTTCCGACTTAAAGGACTTCGTCGGGATATGGGAAAATCTGGTCGCCTTGAGCAAATTGTCTGCCATCCTGCTCCCTTGAAGGTATCTTCACTTCAAGTGGGCTAATTGACGTCACTGACAATACTGATAGACTGACCCAAAAGTCTACTTGGACCCTACTGGAGAGATGTCACACTTTCCCCGTTCTCTTTCTCTGCTAGTGAGTAAAATTCAAGGTCCTTCGTGAAGGGTGCATTTAACGAACATACCCTTTCCAGTTTGATATCGACGCTAAGGATGACTACGGACTGGACTCAGAGGGCAACAGCTCACCAAGTGTAGAACGGCAAGTCTCAACTTGAGATCGTTTCCTGCGGCCAGATGTTGAGCTTACGTTTCTCTCTAGTGGTGCCCTTAAACTGCGCAAGAAGACGCGCAAGTGGGCCACCAATTTCGGAAAGAAGACGACACAACTCAGAGAGTCAATGGACCGCGTCGTCAAGCTCGTAATCGCGGTGCTTTTAGTCCTCGGGCTCATGTGTGAGCCGCTTCGTCTTTTTCTTGCCCCTGATCTTCTTTGTTGAAGACGATTTTAGATACATTGCTTTCCGCAGCTTCTAGCCTACTCTCTTTATTCTCTCGACGTCCCCGTCATTCAACACGCCAGGCAATCCAAGATAGCGATATCAAGCGCGATAATATCAACTGTCGCACCCCGACCAAGCTCATCCACCCTTACCAAGTCCACGCATTCGCTCCCGGACCTGATGGCGTAAACCCAGATCCCCTCAAATACACCCTTGACAGTACCAAATCGCACCGCCTGAGCGTCGTCGCTATTGGAAACCGTGACCTGCGCATGGGCGTTTACGTCGACGACACCCTCCGGGGAATGACATCCCGCATCGTGCGGAACTCGTCTGAGAGCTGCGGGGAAATTGTCAACAACTGCCTTGCCAAGAAGTTCAGTTCGGGCGTCGTAGTAGTGTCTCCGGGCAATCACACCGTTCGGATTGAGTGGGCTAGCAATGGTAAGTATCATCATTTACTACCCCCTTATCCGTCTCCGTGGAAATGACTTGATATTAAGGCTTTGTCCCCAATACGACGAACGAAGCCGACATGGAGCTGGACTGGGCCGCGCATCCCGACCGCCGGTTTTTGTGGAAGCGGGAATATTGCGCCTAACCGCATCGCCGATTTTCGAATATTTTTGGAGCTCGTTATCAGCCATTTTATAGCATTTTGCCCCTACCATGCATACGTAACATTTTCCATGATATGATCATTTGTACCGACTCGTATCAGATCGTGAGGTGATGTGATACATGTTGGGGAAGTCCCCAAATCTGTTCGAGGTAGTGTTGGTGACACAGCGGACAGTCAAAAATCCTAGCATCATTGTAGTCGTGATCAGAAATGGAGAAACATCTGGGTTATTATTGGCAAACACAAAGTCCAATAGGTAAAGAACACATATATTTGATAATGTATTGACCACGTCCTTACATCAAAAATGGTTGGACAAAGGGTGTTTGAATATCAAGCCCCTAGAAGTGAATAAGACTTAAGTAAACCTCAGTCTCGGTATAAACGAGTGACATTCCACAGTACCTAGAAGTGAATAAGACTTAAGTAAACTATGGAATGAGGTAAGTAAGGGTGGTCAAATGTGTGAGTTAAAAAGGATCTTGACTTACCCTCAGTCTCGGTATAAACGAGTGAGGGTATGTCATATGTGAAGGGGGTTTATATATGTAGGAAGTCCATTGTACATCAGGAAAAATGTAAGTGCGATATAGATACCACTTAAATGATATAGACACTTATCACCTTATATAGACATCAAT
>JAFLHD010000192.1:0-12253 GCA_018856295.1 Blastosporella zonata | reverse complement strand
AACTGTTGCCGAAAAGGTTTGCTACCGGGAACGTTGGAGCTGTGAGGCACGCAAGGTCATTCTTAGAGATTTCCCGCCGTACATACCGTGCAACAATTGCAGACCAAATGCGGAGGGTCAAGGCCTACAAGGTAGCAATCCCTACGAGCTCTGGGTCAAGTTGGGCCACATGCGGTCACGCCAAAGTCTCCATGAAATTCTTCCGCAGCTCAAATCCCAGGAATGTCGGAAATGTAGTAGTTACTACAGACCTCCCACCAAATTCGATCTAGATACGGCTCTTAATGCTGTTCCTCGATTTGATAGCTTCTTGTAACGACCCGTGGCTCATACTTCTTTTGCTTTCATTATCTCACAATGGGTTGTCTGGAGCCTGTGAATGGTCAGTCATTTATACTGATCGAAAGTCGTGAACTCGGAAAGCGCTAGAATTCCTCGCTCAGGGCGGCGAACCACCTGATGGGTATCTTTTTAGACTCCAGAAGACTCTTACTTTACACGAGGTGGCGAATTGAAGGATCTATCATCATGATCAGTTTCTCCACAAGTTCTCACACGATATCACTCGAATACCCGGCGATGTGTAGCTGTGCGTCACAGTAATATTTGCGTGTATATCTTAAGCGGAAGAAGTCGTGACATGTACTGGCCGAGGGAAGCGCGGAGGGGGCTTGGAATATCAAAGGGCGTGACGGTGAATAGAGTTAGACTAAGAATATCTGGAGCATATTCGAAGGCGGCAGGGGTGGATGCCGCAAGGACTTGGCAAAGCCTATACTTGGTGAGGAATGCAGGCGCTTGTGCGAAGAAGCCAGGGCCTTCCGAGCCGCTGAAAGAGCGCAAGAGACCAATACGTGTGTGCAGGGTTTCCCCTTTCCAGATACCAATCGCGATCCATCAGCGATGCCCCCCAACTCGGTAGTTTCCTCCAGAGCACCTACGCCAAAGCTAGTGATTTCCGAACATTGTACGCACCCTTGAGGAAGCTGCGATGTGTAGATGATGATATCTGATTGAGCGATGCCACAGTCCAAGCGTCAGATGCGGACGTGGTGTTCAGGTCCAGCGACAATGTCCTATTTCATATCCATTGCAAGATTCTGGAAATAAATGCAGGACTGTTTCCGCCATCCACGTTGGATGCAAAGGGGGAGATGGTGTCATTGACGGAGGATGCGTCGACGCTGGAGAATCTCTTCCGATATGTGTATCCCCAGCGACACTCTGACGTCGACCTCTTGACGTTCGAAGATCTATACAAGTTGGCGGAAGCGGCGGAGAAGTACGAGGTGTATAGCGCGATATCTGTCTGCAAGATGCGCCTCAAGTGACTAGATCTATTTTGAATCATCATGCTACAGACGTTGACTCTTGCTCTAGGCAGCTTGTAGAACAGCGGCCCGCCGAGGTCTTAGCATATGCTTACAAGCACGGCTATCCCGAAATAGTGCGATTGGCGGTGTCGCCTCTGCTTGATTTACCACTGGATGAGGTCGTCACGATTCTGCCCGCGCGTCTCGCCATTCCTTGGGTAAGTAGCGCATTGTGTTAGTCACTAAACTGCCTCTACTGACGACTTGTGGGTGTAAGGTTTGTTACCGGGAACAGTGGGGTCGCGCAGCGTCTGTCGCCTTCACGGGATTCTCGCCCAGATGCGGCCATGATGTAAGGGACAACCCATATAAGCTCTGGATGCAATTGAACGGTAAATGGTCCCGCCGATCCCTGTCTGAATTGGTGCAAAGGCTTGGTGGTCCCAGGCTTTCCAAGTGTTGGGTGTGCTTAGAAGAAGTCGTTGCACTGAGAAGTTTCGAAACCCTTGACGCTCTTCCCAGCTTCGATGACGTGTTGCGAATTCACGGAATGTAGCAGATGAAATGTTGAAATAGCAGAAGCTGTTTAAATTTTAAAAGATTAAATGAGTCGGAGAAAAGTCGGAGGAACAAGGTCAACCATCTCACGTGCCGTCCAAACCCGAACCCCCTAACCCTTTGTCCTTCCTTCCCTGTCTCCCCGCCGTCACTCCGCACGATGACCCGCTTCGGCGACTTCGCGCCGCTGTGTTCTTCGACACCGTCCTACCCATGGTGTAATCTCTTCTACCGCCAACTCCAACGTACTTCCAACACCACATACCTACTTGGACCCTCAGCCGACCCCAAAACCGCCGGCGTTGGTGTTAACCCCACCTGCTTCATACCACCGACCTTTACCACCGACGCCACTGCTGCCACCCCTCACCTCGGTAACATCGCCAACATCGTTGCATGCGGTCTGTCCTTCATAATCACTTTGGGCCTCGTCTGGCTGGCGCACAGACGCAAGGCGGCTGTGGGACGCATCGAGCTGAGGACATTGCTGGGACTGTACGCGGTTACGCTGCCGCTGAATGCGATCACCACTGGAGCGTTCTTGCAGCAGGGTAGCACGGCGCTCGTTGTTCTCACAGCGATCCACGCTGGTTTCGTCGCTGCGTTCTTCTGGGCACTCCTCGCAAATGCCCTGGTTGCGACACAGGTAGTCGAGGACGGTACTTTGAGCAGTCTCGTCGTACGTTTTTTCCCCCTCTGTCATGATAACCGCTAACCTTGTTTTCCCCCCAGCCGTATTATATTTTTTCGGGTTTGATCTTCGGACTTGGAACATACCTCTCACTCGATGTCGCCTTGGGCGCGACCACCGTCATTGGCGGGCCTTCCAATCCTCCAACCTCTTTGAGGAGCATTTCACTCTTTGTCGTATTGTCGATATGGCCATTGGCGTGTGTGGTGATTTACTTCGCGCTCATGACATACATCATCCTCAACGTGCTGCATGAAACGCGCCCCTTGACTTACTACGCGCTTTCGGGGCTGCTGTTCGTGCTCAGCCAGCTGGCGTGGTTCTTGTTGGGCAAGGTCCTCTGTACAGTGAGTTTGTCTTTACCTTTCCTTACCCTAACTGACCCCCGTACTTCTAGGCTTCCAACCATCGGGTCGACGGCTCTTTCCTTGCAACCGTTCTCGAAACAGCAGCGATTGGTGTACTATACCTTGCATGGCGAAGCATCACGGAAGGTATGTTCTATCCGCACTTTTTTTTAAAAAAAAACTTCTCTTCTCTTTCATCTTTCCCTTGGTATCCATCCCTCTCTCCTACCCGCCATGTGGGCGAAACTCGGCAAACCTGCCTGGAAAACTCTTACCCGTGACGTACCTGTATGGTTGCAGTACGGGCGCGGATAGAAGTCGGGAGATTTATAGGGGCTGATCAGGGATTTTGAGGACGCGGACGTGGACGTGATGGCCAATGTGAACGGACGAGCGAAACTTTGGGGAAAGCTGATCGCTGGAGGCAGGATGACTTGCCAAGCATCTTTATACGGGGAGCGCACTCGCCTCTTTATAGCCCGCTTCCGTTATCCACAATGACTGACGGCCCCGTCATTGTATGATGTCATCCCGCTTCTTGTCACTTTCTTATCGTCCGCTTCTTTATCCCTCTCCATTTCGTCTGACGTAATCCCGCCCGCATTTTACTGACGCTTTTCTCCCCACAGAATCCTGGGACGACGAGGCGTATTATCCTGCGCACTCATCATAGCCGAACGCATCCATACCCACTGCATACCCATTCCCGCGTTCTCTCGACCATCGTGCGCATTAAAATCAATTCCTTCAAGGGCGCTCTCTTTTTTTTTGTTTGTCTCGACGGACCAACCAACTTCAATTTTAAAATTCGGTAACCCCACATGCACCGGAACGACGAGACGATCATGACCCCACCCACCATATATCAACCCTTCACGACACGAGCGCGGCTTGCCGGACGCTCCCTCTTTCTTTTTTTGTGCCTCCTTCTCCGTGTCATTATCCTTTTTCTTCGCCTTCAAACCTGTTGTTGTCTTCGTATCCTTTCTTGTCTTGTCTCCTCTTCTCGGCCTCGGAGGCTGTATGTACGAAGCTTGGTGCTTCACTATCTGTCGATATACTGCTTCCAGCGATACCTACCCCATCGCGCTTCTCTTGCGCATCCACCACCACCATCCATCCACCATCCACCCATACTTCTCTCGGCGATTAGACCCGTGCAGCGCACATCGCTTCTTTCACATACCTCTTCCCATTTGTGATTCCCTGTCCCGTTCTTTTTGTCGACTTCCCTCCCCATCCCGTGTGTCATTGCCCACATGCATGCATGCATACTTGATACACGCATTCCCACATATACATATCACATATCAGCCACGGTCCCCTCTACCCCTCGATTTTGATATCTGATATCTTATGCCATATATCCGTACTAGCCCTCTGGCCTTTGTACATATAGTATATTCTGTCTTGGTGTTTTTTACTAAAGATTTCCACGTTCTTTTCTTACTTCTTTCCCGTCGGTGCATGTTATCGTAACAAGGTTGGAGGGAATCAAGATCCCCAGCGGTGGTTTGATAAGGGTAAGTAAGTAAGTGTGTTCGGTATCCCCCAAGAAGGCATCAAATTTCGGGACAGTACAAGGGGTGGGTTGGCAACGCAAGGGTTTGTTACAGATACGAGATTTTCAGTCGTGGGTAATTATACTTTTCTTCGAATCCTGCAACACTTTGCGGGACCGTTTTGTCGCCCAATTCGAAAAAGTGTATGTGACTCTTGAGGAAATACTGCGGGGGTTCGGGGCTATATTTGGAACTGCACAAACCTCAACGGTACGATCTCCCCTTTTGCTGTC
Source organism: Blastosporella zonata (assembly GCA_018856295.1). Taxonomy (NCBI): domain Eukaryota; kingdom Fungi; phylum Basidiomycota; class Agaricomycetes; order Agaricales; family Lyophyllaceae; genus Blastosporella; species Blastosporella zonata. The sequence goes on along the minus strand of JAFLHD010000192.1, from coordinate 7,549 downwards.
GAATTCGGCGGATGGAAAATCCACTGCATGACCTTTGAGGTTCTTGCTATGGATGTTGACAAGGGCGTTATCGCAACATTTGAACCGGCGTCTGATGCAGACCAGTGACGACAGTCAGGATTCGGGTGGAAACGCAGGTAGAGAGTACGCAGAATTTTCCGATAGTGATAGCTGAGGTGCTGGGCTTTGGTCACTGTTAGAGTGCTCTGTACATGTGGACATCGCACTGTGAGCAAAAGTCCCAGACGCAAAAGAGGTCCTCATGTAGATGATGCTGCAGCACTCAGGTGAGTCAGGTCTAAAATAATTTACCTCAAATCGTAGCTGGAGTTTGCTGTATTCAAACCGATGGCCGGAGTGCGTCTGAAATAGAGAGTGAAATTCATTAGATTCGTAGACGGCTTTTATCAATCACAGCTACAAGAAGGTAGTGAATGTTGGAATAGCATCGAGAACCCTATCTAGGTCCGCCTTTGAGTAGTATCCTTTACAGCAGAAACAAGAATACTTGATATCCGAGGAGCAGCCGTTACACTGGGTACAACGCCGCACATGATTGGACCTCACATCATGCACGGTTTTCCGGGTTAGCTTGTCGCCCAGTTCGAACCATTGCTGGTAAAATTTTTGACTGGGCAACGAATAGCTGACCTTCAAGCAAGTGCTGCAGGTCCAGGGCATGTCTATTGCCTTGCGCACAGCCGAGATCCAGGACTCCCGGTAACGAACCTTTGTCGCCTCTCGATCAGTGGAACTCAAATGATGGATTTATTTTATGTTTACCCAAGGAATGGCAAGTTCTGGCATGAGCGCAATGACTTCACTTGTTGGAATTTCGAGGAGAAGCGGTGCTGCCAAGACCTGAATATCGGCGTAGTCATGCTTTGAAGCATATTTGAAGATTTCGGCGGGATGGTCGGCCACAAGGTGCCTATGCAGGTTTAACAATCGGTCAGCAGCATGGAGCGCCGGGTGTAGAAAAAAAACCTACTTCAAGCGTGTCTTGCACATACTCATGACATTAAAAGCCTGATACTTCTCGGCACATTCAGCCAACTTGTACAGGTCTTCATACGGAAGGAGTTCGATGTCTGGATTTTTTCCGGGATAGAAATATGGGAAGAGCCTATCCAGCGTCGAACCGTCCTCTTCCAACGTTATGATTTTCCCTCTTTTGCCAATGTTTGATAGAAAACCGGCTGCCTGAACTTCGAGATTCTTGCGGTGGAGGTGGAACACGACATGATCACTAGATTTGAAGATGATGTCCGCATCGCATGCGTTAACTGCAGTGAGCATGCCTTGGGTCAGTTCGTTTATGTGGTGGAGAACAAGGGACACACAGCGGTCCGATGATACTGGTGGAGTCTCGAGGCGTCTGGGTGGGTTCTCTTGATCCTCTGGCGTTGAGCACTCCTCGGAGTACATTGTACACTCTTTAGCGAATTCCGCGAAGCAAAAGGCGTATTTAAGTGTGTGCGGGAGGATGCACCTCGTGCAGGCCTCGTGTATCAAGATCCCACAGCAGGTGGAGAAGACCTCCCACGAAAACGAAACCGCAGCACAGACGAAGAGATTCGAACCATGCACTTAACTTCGCTGTCAAAAATGTTTTGCAATCCGGTTCCAACTTACAGGTGTGGGCAAAGTCATCCCGATAAGCATAAGTCGCTGCCTGAGTCTCTAGGTTCTTGCGATGTATGTGGAAGAGGGTCGCTATGCTGGCCAAGTGATCGATCAAACGATGTATGCTTGCCAACGTTCGGATAGTACCGCTGGGGGCGCTATGAAAATGAATGAAATTTGTGGAGGAGGAGGACATTGCGGTGTCTGCAAAGCAGAGACAAATCTACGTTACCAAAGTAAATTACCAGAAACTATCGAAGCCGATGGGATCAAGAACCATCATTTGCACTGAAAGGTTGGTAACGGTTCATATCCATCAACGCGGAAGTACAATTTGATAAAAAACGTGTCATATACCACAACCTTGCAGCTGTTCTGGTATGGCCTTGTATACAAAAATTCTTCCAGCTCGATTTTCACAACTGGAGGCCGTTTTGCTACAAGAGCAGCTCGAGGCGTCTTGAAACAGTTATGGCATCCGATCACACAATACATCACCAAATTTACCCACATCCGACATTGGAATATATCTTGCTGCCACGAGGTAAAATTGCATACATTATGTGTAGAATTATAGTCAATTTCACTGGATTATTCCCGGAGGTTGGTTTGCATAATGCGGTAAATTTGATGTATGAATTGAGAATCCTTACAGCACCAAGAGGTCCGTCCTTAAACTCGTCGACCTCCACAAGGATGATGCCGCAGCACTCAGCTGGAGAAGTCCAAAACAATTTACCTCAAATAGTAGCTCGAGTTTGCTGTATTCACGCCGATGGCCCGAGTGCGTCTGAAATAGAGAGTGAAATTAATTAGATTCTGAGACGGCTTTGACCAATTACAACTGCAAGAAGGTAGTGAATGTTGGAATAGCATCGAGGACCCTATCTAGGTCCGCCTTTGAGTAGTATCCTTTACAGCAGAAACAAGAATGCTTGATATTCGAGGAGCAGCATCCACACTGGGTACAACGCCTGACATGATTGGAGCTCACATCATGCACGGTTTTCCGGGTTAGCTTGTCGCCCAGTTCGAACCATTGCTGGTAAAACTTTTGACTGGGCAACGAATAGCTGACCTTCAAGCAAGTGCTGCAGGTCCAGGGCATGTCTACTGCCTTGCGCACAGCCGAGATCCAGGACTCCCGGTAACGAACCTTTGTCGCCTCTCGATCAGTGGAACTCAAATGATGGATTTATTTTATGTTTACCCAAGGAATGGCAAGTTCTGGCATGAGCGCAATGACTTCACTTGTTGGAATTTCGAGGAGAAGCGGTGCTGCCAAGACCTGAATATCGGCGTAGTCATGCTTTGAAGCATATTTGAAGATTTCGGCGGGATGGTCGGCCACAAGGTGCCTATGCAGGTTTAACAATCGGTCAGCAGCATGGAGCGCCGGGTGTAGAAAAAAAACCTACTTCAAGCGTGTCTTGCACATACTCATGACATTAAAAGCCTGATACTTCTCGGCACATTCAGCCAACTTGTACAGGTCTTCATACGGAAGGAGTTCGATGTCTGGATTTTTTCCGGGATAAAAATATGGGAAGAGCCTAGCCAGCGTCGAACCGTCCTCTTCCAACGTTATGATTTTCCCTCTTTTGCCAATGTTTGATAAAAAACCGGCTGCCTGAACTTCGAGATTCTTGCGGGGGATGCGGAACACGACATCATCGCTAGATTTGAAGACGATGTTCGCATCGGATGCGTTTACTGCAGTGAGCATGTCTTTGGTCAGTTCGTTATGTTGGTGGAGAATAAGGGACACACAGCGCTCGGATGATCCTGATTGAGGCTCACATTGAGCCTCAGGACATTCAGATGGGACCCTCAAAAGCTCTGGCGCACGGCGCTCCCCGCAGCACATGGTGCACTCTTTGGCGAATTTCGCGAAGCAGAAGAGGTTCTTAAGTGTGTGCCGCGTGGAGGCCTCGTGTATCAAGATCCCACAGCAGGTGGAGAAGACCTCCCACGAAAACGAAACCGCATCACAGACGAACAGATTCGAACCATGTACTTAACTTCAACGCTGTCAAAAATGTTTTGCAATCCGGTTCCAACTTCCATTCTTCCGTACAGGTGTGGGCAAAGTCATCCCGATAAGCATACGCCGCTGCCTGAGTCTCTAGGTTCTTGCGATGTATGGGAAGAGAAAGCTGTCGCTGTTTTTGAAAGACGATGTCTGCGTCCGATGCGTGGACTGCGGTGGCCAAGTGGTCGCAGTGCCCTCGAAATCGAACCTTTGGGCCAGAATCAGATACGTCCATTTATTTTTAACACTGACGCTCACCCATGGGATAACAAGACATGGCAGGAGCGTGACCACAAGCTTATCGAGCGAAATGTCCAGAAGAAAGGGTACCGCCCTCAACAGAAGCCCTCGATAGTCGTTGCTCCAAGCATAATTGAAACTTTTGAGTCGGATATTTAGCTACGATCTGCCTTAGTAAAGCCCCGGTCAGATATGTCAAAGCTGGGACGACTTACTTGATATGCATCATCCAGATAGTCATCGCACCAAATATTTCGTACTTTTCAACAGCCTCGGCGAGCTTGAAGAGGTCTCCGACAGATAATAGATCGATATTAATACATCTTTTGGGATACACGTATGTGAAGAGCTCCTCGAGTGTCAGGGCGTCTTCAGTCAATGGTATAACCTCCCCATCTGTGATGAACTCTGATGGCGGGAACGCTGCGGCGTGAATTTCCAAACTCTTGGGATGGATATGGAATAGGACACTGTCACTCGATTGGAATATGACATCTGCATCTGAAGCATAGACTGCAACAACCACCGTAATCAAATCGATTCATAAACAATGCTGGAGACCTGCAATGTTCGGAGGAAGATGGTTGAGGCGGATCGTCGACAGGAACTGCGGGAGAGAACATCTTGCTGCTGTGGAAACGCGCTCGAAAGAGAGCTGCGTGGTGGCCTCAGTCTCATCGTCCAGTTGTCTTCGCCCCAACTACTACATCAAACTTTGTTGTTCACCTGGTTGCTGAAGAGGTTGATACAGTTCTCTGTTCTTCCACGCCCTATTACGTTTATATGATATGTCGTTGTAATGCCCATCTACGGTGAATAATCAGTTTAGACCACAAAGATAATGACGTCGAGCGAAGCCCCACAGAAAACAGAAAGGAAAAATGATAACGCACCTATGGTATGAAACCTGGTATCAGGGAAAGATCAACGTCCAATTTTGCAGAGATATTTTCAATGTGAATGGTGATGTGCGGACAGGGACTTGCTAGGCCGCCATAGGCATTGATAATAGACTTGCGTGACCTCTTCTCACCCAAAGCCTGCCAGAGGTCGCCAATAAGTCCACCCCCATGTATACAGCCAAACTGGCATGCTTTCTTCTTATCGGGGGTGACGAAATGTGTTCCATCGATTGGAGTCCAAAGGAAGTTCTGTACGACTGCGTTCCATCGCTCTCTGTATAAAATCTGTCGCAACGCTGGGCGAGAAGGATTAAACATTATAGAGGACGGGGACATACCCAAGGAACTACCAAATTTTGGGACAGCGTCTTGACCACGGTCGTGAGGGGCACATCGAGTAAAAGTGGTACAGCCGCTTCGACGAGACTCGGATAACCGTGCTTTGAGCCGAAGCTCAGAACCTCCGCGGGATGTTCAAGGAGGCTTTGTCTGTGTGAGTAAGATGCAAGTAAGATGGTCATGATCTAATGTGGGGAATACGAGTACGCACTCCATTCGCAATGAACATATGCTGATTGCAGAAAAGACCTCGTATTTCTCCGCCGCCTCTGATAGAGAAGCCAAGAGTGGAAATGGAGTTTTTGCGAGTGTTGGATGCCGTGCTGGGTATATAAATTGAAAAAGGAGCTCTAGTGTAGCACACTTTTCCATGAGCGGTACAGTGCCTCCGTTAAAAGAGAATTCCGAGGGGGGAAAGGCGCCTGTATTGGTTTCGAGATTTTTTCTATGGATGCGGAACAAGACATTATCGCAAGATGAGAACGTAACATCCGCATCGGTTGCACAAACTGGTGTTTTTGGATATTAGCGCGTAGATAAAATTTATCGCTTGAAAATCTTACACAATCGGGACAGCGAAAGCTCCTGTGAGTTCCTCGAGGTCGTTTCACTAGTCATATCTTAGTGCAGCAGTAATGCACAACAATTGTTGAGTTCGATTCGAATCGAGAGTTCTGTAATGAACGAAAGTTCGAGCTGGACCTATGTGTGGAATTTTAGTTGATGCTCACAGGTCTTTAATGGTTTTTAAGGCACCCTAGTTCATCAAGTATACGTAGTCCTTACTTACTTGCGGGGGGTTCCGTTCGCGGGTCACGCGTCATGAACTGCTGGATCCCACGCCAAGCTTGTTGACCAAATGTGTTCTAGTCCGAACCGCGAACCGAACTAGGATGTCGATGAAAACAAGGGTGAAGAACAATAGCTTGGCTCATTGATTCTACCTTGTGTCTATCACGAAATCTATTTGTACTCTCGAACAAGTATGCCTGCTGCAATAGTTTTACTTCTCCCCAGGATTCGTCTCTGGTCGACGTTTACCTGATGCGCTACATAGTTTTCATCGCGAGCTGGACTTTCTTTACCGGGTGCTGCGCATCCCTTTCACATCTTGACATTTCACGGAGCACTAAGCATCCTACAACCGCTTCTCACCTTCGGAGGCACCCAAAATGTATGCCCGGAACATACTCCCTTCACCCAAGTGGCGTTGCTCCTTGCTACCAATGTCCACCTGGTTCATATTCGAACGGTATGTATTTTCTGTAAACACACATCTCACGCGGCTAATTCTTTTGTCCAGAGCTCGGCTCTACGGCCTGTACACCTTGCAGACCTGGGTATTATACAGACAAGCCTGGGTGCACCTCTGAAATTCCATGCCCGGCAAATACGCTTAGCGAGCACCCACATTCCTCTTCGTGTACACCTTGCCCGCCTGGTAGCGACTGCCGAAGCGTCAAAAAGCGAACTCCAAGTCCAACGTCAAACGACGATGTCGAAACGCATCCACGGCCTTCCTCTAGTCAAGCAGCTAAACGCGCCATCAAACCCCCTAGATGTATGAAGCCAGGTCAAAAGGCTTGTCCTTTGTATAGTGCCGCCTTTGGTCGCATTCGGTCAGTTTTACTAGGCTACGATTGCATAGACGTCGTCAGTGATCTGGAGTACGTTTTGAGATCATCTTCAGGCATGACAACAACTAAATTGCTCTTAGGTCGTGCGGCGGCTGTGTCGACAGGTCGTACGAAGGGCGTCAACCCTCTGCAGATGGCAGGGACTGTAGTATCATCCCCAATGTAGATGCAGTGCGATGCGAAGCCGGCAGATGTATCATCGGTGGGTGGTCAGTACATGCAAGCCATTCGTTCCTACTAAAGGAAGTTCTAGATTCATGTCGTGATGGCTACGTCCAATCGCTGAGCGGCCAGGTTTGTATATTACATTAATATTTCACCTTTCGGATGAATGCGGAGTACCTCCGTGATAATGATTATCATCTTATCTTATCTCAACTGCGTTTGACACCTTATAAGACCCTCCCTATATGCCTGGTTTTGTTCGTCAGATCTATCATGTCGGAGCCCCCTAAAGACGAAAAGTACGAACACGAAGAGCCTGAGGCGTCCCAAATCTGTGAGTTGCAGGGTGGTTCTTGATTGATTTATTTGACGCGATCCAGTTTGCGCTGCGGATGCCGACGTCGTCTTTCAATCTGCGGACAATGTTCGATTCTCAATCCATCGAACGAATCTAGAAATAAATGCTGGGGCGTTCGAGCCATCTGAGTTTGAGACATTCGACAAAGTTGTCCATCTCACAGAGGACGCCAGGACATTAGACCTCCTATTCAAATTTATGTACCCTCAATTGCTTCCCAACCTGGATGCGCTGAGCATTGATATACTTT
>JAFLHD010000189.1:0-12544 GCA_018856295.1 Blastosporella zonata | reverse complement strand
AATTGCATATTTTTAGCACGCCGCATCAGGGTTAGCGTGTACGTACGTTGTTGAACCATCGTATAAAACATGATTCTCAGAGTTTAGCCCAGGAACTTCTAACTGTCCCAACCCATCACGCCACTTCTCATCTTATACCACCAATGTCTTTGAATGCTGCGCGTAAGTTTTTGTGCTATCGCAAGAGCAGCATACTCACATGGTTTGCTTTGATCGAAGGACAATCTGCCCTGAACACATGTAGGCCACAATCCGTTGCATGAGCTAATTTCGATGTCCTCCTAGATCTGCAAAATAGAGAAAGGTTGGCTGCATTTAGCTGGATGGAGTCTCTAAACGGCCCAAAGGATGCTCGGGTGTGGAATTGTAGCTGAAAAAGTGGGTCCATTCAATGCACTTTACTATCACATGTAATCACTGAACAGCGGAACCTCTCCAATCTTCGCCTTCACAGCACCAATCCACTGACAAGCTCTCTCCTCACATCGCAGGCATGATCCTAGATAAGACTTGATGTTTTGAAGGACGATCGTCTCAAATCGTGCCATCTGTAGCGGGGAGTACTCCACCTCACGAAGGACCTCGACATGGAAAGGCTTCCATAAATCGCACTCGTAAAATCCACCTTTGTGGAGATTACCGAATGGAGGATCTCTCCCATAAACCAATGGTAATGCAGACATCCAGGGTTCCCTGTACGCCAACTGGCTCGACGTCAGCAGTACTTAGTACAGCAATAGAATTCTAGGCATTAATACTCACCCAGTGGTAGGGAACTTGAGAGTCTGCCCCGAAGAACTCTTTCATCTCTCTGAAGGGTTTACTAATTGTATACTGAACAGCCTTGTCTGCAAGTGTCTGATATCCATGCTTAGAGGCATATCGAAGGATGTTCAATGGATATGAGGTGACGTGATCTCTGTCAATTAGTCAGTCGCCATAGTCGTGAAAATACCGCTGAATGTAAGTGTACCTCATACAAAGCTTGCAAACCTCCATCCCACTGAAAATCAGATACTTCTCGACCGCGTTCGCAAGCCCTTCCAGAACCGTGAATGGTATACCCTCTATATCTGGCTGAGGTTTATTGTGCATGTACTGGAGCATCAGCTGAACGACCTCGCTTCTCTCTTCCAACTGGACCACAGGACGCTCTTTCTCGGTCGAGGCAAAAGAGGCAGGAGGAAACCCTTCACTAAACTGGTCCAAATTATTGATGTGTGCAGCAAACTTTACACCGTCACAGGATTCCAGGATAATGTCGACCTTCAAAGGGCAATCAGGACATTCTGGGACATAATGAATGTATCAGCTTCATCGGTCCGTACGATTGAGAGATACAACCTTTTACTCCCAGCTTAAGCATTTCTACGTCGAAGTCACTTTCGATGAAATCCTCTTCTTCCATCATGGTCGATATGGTTGAAGTCGATGGAAACCACGAATGAACCTTGAGGCTTGAACTTTGAGAAGCATCATGCATTGTTGTGTCACGAGACATGAGCTTCAGTCAGTGAGTTTAAGCGCCTGCCTCTCGTCGACGGAATCCAAGTCAAGAGATAGAAAGTTCAGTCTAGGTAGAAAATTCATTTTATCATGTACAAAAGCTTAACTGAGGCCCAGAATGTAGAAATGTAGAAATGTAGAAATGTAGAAATGGAAACAATTTTATTATTTTGGCTACACAGGCGCCTACTTTGTCTAAGTATGCAGTCAATGGTTACTGATGATTTAGAAGCGTGAACGAGTGCCACAGGGAGATCCTAAACGACGGCAAGACAGTGAGAATGATTATAGATAGTAAGGCTCACAACGATGGCATACATACCTGCCGTGTTTCAGCAGCTTTGACTACCGTTTGGTTGAAGCGAGAGGGCGAGGGCTCAGATGCTAGGCAACTACACGATAAAGACTTAAATCAGCAACGAGTAATATAAGAACAATAATTGAAGTTGATCAACGTGGATCAGACTTGCAGACCCAACCAGCGACAACAACTTTCACTCAGCACGTAGACTAGATTTTCGGATCACCTCGTTCCTCGGGTTCTCCGAAAACAATACTTCAGTCTCATAGCTTAAATGTAGACGCACTAGACTTTACATCGGTTCATTCGATTTCTGTCGTCCCCACATAATTTGCATCAATTTCTGATCAACGCACTGTCGCACTGCAGGGTGTTTCTGCAAGTTCTGGTTGCCCGAAATCGGGCAAGACTATAGCTCTCAAATCAATTGTGGGCTTGCGGTCGTCAAAGGGGCTAGTATGGTGCAACTAATATGGAGGCATTGAGCTACTAGTATCATAGAAATTGTCGTGATCCAGAAATCGCGTGGATGCAAAGCCTTGAGTCCAAACCACCCATGCAACGTCTGATCGCTGACAAGCCTTCTTCATCCGGCAAATATGACGAGAGAACTACTCTCAACGAGCTAATTGCGGGAGTATCCATCAACCTGCAGAGTTCACGGTCCAATGCGTGCCAGTGCTCGCGGTACGGCTGGTCTATGGGGTTCAAATATCGGAAGTGAAATTCTAGGCAGGCATGACGAGTACGGGAAAAGGATAGAGCTTTGAGGCTTTGGCATAATGGAATGAGGAACAGGGTATTGTGATGAATTCGGAGTACCACCTTCAGGAATCGTAGATTTGCGAAGTTTTCGAAGGGAAAAAGACGTGGCGTATTGACTAGAAATGATGCCTTCAGCTACGTTCAGAGACTACCTTGAAACAGACTTACGCGGCGTACGACCATCTTCGTATCCGAGGAAGTCTAACCTCACATGGATGAGCGATCGAGCGAAAACTTTGAAAGAATCTTGCAAGATACTGAGTGAAATCGGGTCGCCCCCATAAACGACAACGGAGAGAGATTGGAGATGAGGGCTCGGCGCAGAAGATTGATCTGCATAGGAATTCAAAAGGGGGAGAGATCGCTCAGATGAGCTGGATTCTATGGCAAGTCCCACGATGTTCGGAGAGAGTAGTAAAAGGTCGATAGGAAAATTGTTTTGGCGCTTCAAAGTCAGGGAATTCAGTGATGGCTGGGACAGCAACATAGCTAACGAGCCACGGATATGTTCTGGCATCACATGCCAGTCGGTGAAGTTGCCTGGAGACGTGAACGTAAGCTTTTTGACCTTGGGGAATACATCGAATAACGCGACGTTCTGCACAGTGGGCTGTAGGTCGGTGAGGTGCAGGATGAGGGACTCTACCAAGGGTGCCAGAGCCGAGTTGTTCAGGAGGATCTGAAACAGGGCCTCGGCATTGTACGAAGGCTGCACGAGGGGGTTGAAGGAGACAGTGATTTCGCGAAAGATGTGCTTTCGGGCTACATCTCGAAAGACGTGTGACACCAAAGAGCACTTGAACAGCGCAGCCTGGTTGTCTGCAAGCTCGTCGATTATTGTATCAATCAACTCCTGAGGAATAGCGACAGGTGCCATTGTGGTGGGCGAGAGGAAACTATTCGTTCATGATCAGAACATGGTCAATTTATGGATCGGCGTACTGACCATGAGGCGTAGGTGACGCAGCAAAATCCATAGATACCTCTCGCGGGATACAGATCGGGTAACTTTTGAATGCCGTAAGGGGTACAAGGAGGAGTCTTTAGATCATGCCCGGATATGAACGCTTATTAAGAATCGGATGCATCAATCCATCGCTCTTCCGTTAGATATCGTCGTATGTCGCCAACCAGAAACTGACCCAGCTGCGATGAGAAACAGAATGAGAGGCCATCGCTTATGGCTCCGCATGAATCTCTGCGAGGCGGCTCGCGGCCCACATTTTGCCCTCATGCCCAGCCACGTTGATCTTTGTGCTTCCTGCGTGTGTATCCGGCTTTGTGGCATTATAGGACACCCCGCTTATTATGGGAATCCTTGGTGGATATATAGAGTCAATCTCGGAAGCGCGCCCGAGCGAACTCTTGAGCTTGTCTTTCTGATTTTGAATGTATATGGGTTATCACCAATCATAATTGCTCCGGCCTTGTGTTGTTTCATCAGCAGAGAAAATCTTCGACTTCCAGAATTCAAACTGACGTCACCCGTCAGGGAATTAAAATATATGTGGAGTTGCGTTTGTGGGGACTTCCTGGTACGACCCACGAGGATGAGAACAACAAGATTGTGACGTTTGACGTAAAGCCGATCTAATCGGGGCGTGTATCTTGGCACATTCATTGTCTTTGGGACCCACTTACCAACTCTATGTATCAAACACAATGATTCGGCCTATTGTGATATGCGAACAGGGTCCGGTCCGACAATCTGCACGGCGTTTTCTCTACTTTTTGTTTTGTTCCATTGTTCATTTGGGACAGATGGGTCTAAATCGACATACCTTGTGTCTTATCTCTATGTACATGTCCACTGTATGTTGTTCCGCATGTTTTCTTCCTATTTCTGTGTTTGGTTAGTAGGTTCACTGGTTAATGCTGGCTTGATCTTCCTGATCTGGTTTATACATATGTATGTAGATATGTTATGTCTCAATTCTTTTTTGTGTTGATCAAAGGCAGCTCCTACTACCTACCCACCTAATTCCTTCAGAACTATCGATTCTCAACACGCGGTCCCGACACTGAACCTCCATTTGAAAGAATAAAGGTTATTTATGTATGTCAAAAAAAATTCAACGCATGAAATAGCAAGGCGGGCCTACTACCGAGGGAGTGTGTAAAATCCTCGAAGCCAAGATTGCTTGAAGTACCCCTTGGATAGGCGCCTTTCGTGATGCCTCTATTTGCCTGAGTCTCCCGTAAAGATAAAGACGGGCGAGATAGTCTGACTGTTCGAAGCAATGGAGCTCAATGTGTCATATGGGCACTTGTCGGTAAAATCAAGGAGAAGACGTGGTTGGTTGATGCCATCAGCGATCACATATGCCCTTCTTCGACATGACATTAACCAGATATGTACCACCACCAACCTCAGCTTACTCCTTCATCATCTGCAACGTTCATGCTTCATTCGTGCTATACATCCCCCCTCGCATAGGATACTAAAGTGGGAAAATCATCTCTGCTTAAGTGAAGTTTTGCCTGAGGCTTCTTTTATATAGCATCGAACTTGCTCCAGCAGAGCCCCAGGAGCGCCATACATAGACGCTTATTGCACAATACACATCCGAGCAGACAGTATGCCGCACAAAATTCCGCGAGAAATATTGGCAAACATTATCGAGTATCTCTTCGACTCTCGGGACAGCCTTCAATCCTGCAGCCTTGTGTCTCCCTCACATAGATTCTTCTCTCAAAAGCTTCTCTTTGAATCCGTGACTATCAGGCTTTCAGAGCCTAATTCACGGACGACCGGTCTTATTGAATTTCTTTTTTCAACCCCCCATGTTGCAGAATGTGTAGAATCGCTCGTCATTGCGATTGGGACATCCACTTCTCTGGATGCCCTTTCGTTCGAAAGGAATGAGAAGTTCGAAAAGCCACTGCTGCCCTATCTTCCTCGCCTAAAAAGCCTGCTTTTACGACCCAGTACAGGAAGCCCTGCTTCTGACTGGCCATCATTTTCTCCCGAGACACGACTTCACCTGCTGTCGTTGCTCCATCAATCAACTATCACGCATGTTTTCCTCGAGAAGATCCAACGATTTCCGATCGAAATATTACGACTCTGCCCTCAGATTAAACACCTTTCATTCCATTCCGTCAGCGTTTTTCACAACGCGCTTATAGAACCCTTCATGATGATCCTAAATGTCACAGGAGGAACCGATCTCTGCCTTCTAGAATCATTAACGCTGAACGACGATATCCCTTCAAATAGCCTTGTGGAATATCTGGCAGGGCCAGAATCCTGTCTTTCTATTGCTCGCCTTCGCCGGCTCGCGACCTTTATTCCGACTGGCCAAACGCCGGCTTTGAACATACAAAAGATGATCACTCTTTGCGCCGACAGTTTGGAGGAGATCAAACTTGAGGTCGGAGGTGGACCTTGTGAGTAATTACGCGGCTCCTCCCGTCTCTAATCTCATTTTCGCCTTCTAGTCTTCATGCCTCAAACTGTGGATTTAGGTGTTCTACACAATCTCCGACACCTCAATGTCGAATTGTTTGGGCAGACAGTTTCTTACCTCAGCCGCATGTGTCTGACGTTGCCCTTCGAGAACAGCATCGTCGAGCTCAAAATCAGCGTTACACCTGGTCTAACTGGGACTGGTGGGGGCACAAAGGCATGGCATGAATTAGATGATCTCTTGACAGAAGATCGACATGGCCCCCGCCTCGAGCGTGTTACCGTTAGGACGATGTCCCCATGGCTGATTTCACCTCCCGGATTTATCGCGCAAGCGTTACCGAAGCTGTTGCACAGGGGTATCCTATTCATCGAAGATCGATTCGGATCTGCGTTGGGGTTTGACGTTGGAGATATTTGAGAGGCAGTTACCGGTGATACTGAATATCAAGACACGATCTTCACTGCGAAAGTTTTGTGAGGAAGTCTGGCCTTGTATTTGTTTTAGAAAAAAAAACTTTGAGTATGATAGAGCACAACCTCGACGCCATAAACCACATTTTCATTCCGAGCAATGAATTAATGAGCGCGTTAAAACATCATGGGTCATCGGATAATTCTAGACTTGTGAACCCTGCCACTGATAGTACCAAATAGTTAACCGATAACAAATATCATCGGCCCTTAGGCTTTCGGTCACGGCACGTTGGCTGTTGTTCTAATGTGGATGGCTCATATCATCGCATGAGAAAATCTTTCTATGACTTCGATGAATAGGAAAATCGTATAGGGATGTCGCCTCGAGGTAGATAAATTAGTTGTATGGCTATATTTTTTCAGCACGTGGATTTCCGAATTCAAAAGAGTCGAATTATCCCAAGTTTGTCAACATCATGTTGGATTTTGCGCACCAAATTGCGCTCGCCATCTTTATATCGTACTTCTCCATCATTATCGGACTCTTTGCGCTGATTTTGAGTACGTTATATAACCTCCCTCCGCATCGCGACCTCCTGCAAGCAATATGGATGACAAAATTCTTGACTATCGCGTCACTACTGCATACTTGGCTACGTACGTGTCTGTCGTACAGTCAAATCCCACAAACGAGAGGCTAAATCTGTCTTATCTTGCGTAGATATGTTCAAATTTTTACTCGTAGGAACCAAATGTTCTTCGTTTTTCGACTGAAGGATCATACTCGTTCATTTTTAGTGGAGTTTTGACTCATACGATGCTACCATCGACAAAGAATTTACCCTGCACCTTCCGATATTGGATAGAATTACTTCTTGGCTCCTTAACACGTCACTATTTGAACAAGCTTGGGCAGCTGTCTGTTTTGAACCGTTTAACTGGTGGTGGAGTCAGCAACTGTGTCTTTACACGGTGGGGGCGTGGACGGTCTTTCTAGCGACGAAAGGTTCGTGCCAGAACTCTCTTTCTCATTAGCGCATGTTGACATGCTTTTCCAGGACGCAATCATGGCGTCAAGCATCTTTGGGCCTACATGCTTCTCGGCCAGTTCGTCGCCATCTCGGTGGCTTCCAACCTCTTTTACCTTGCGTTACTTCTTTCACCCGTAAGAGAGACTTTGAAACCAAACGATCGGCGCATTGTATCTGCATCGCCGTCCCTCTACATTCCTGCTTTTCTGTCATTGGTTGCCGTGATGTACTCCCCCTATACATCCGTCGCGGATGGTACATTCCTCCCGAATCTGCTGATCATGCACACACTCATCTTCATCCCACTTGTCTTCTCTTCCCTTCCTGGCCCGCTACCTAACATCAGCCTTCGCACGCTGGCTGTGCTCCTCTCTGCCATTTCCATAACTCTACACCTGCATACGAGTTCTCTGGCTCTGTATAGCGTCTCTACCAGCATTGGAGACTCCGTCCTGTCATTGCAAACCTGGGCCGTCTTTTTTGAGAGTGCGTGGAGTACTCTTCAAGCACAGCATCCGGCGCAGTCCTCCATCGGCTGGGACGTTGTATGGACATCGGTGTCACTTATTGCCTGGTCTGTTTTTGGTGGCGTGACTCGGAAGCCGAGACACCTACAGAAGACACTCCCATTCGTAACGACCTCAATTTTCTCCGCCGCCGGCGTTGCCCCTTTAGTTTTCGAAGATTCGGTAATCGAGAGGGAATTACGAGATGCGAAAGAAGAGTGAAGGATTAGGGAAGTGTCAAGGAAGTCCGCTGCAACGCCGATTGCGAGAACATCTCCGCCATATGTTGTTTGAACCGGCTATAATATTCCCCGTTCTTTCGTTAGTGTTGGGTCAATCTAGAGGTACAGTATCTATATAATTCTACCTCGTCACCGAGTGACCATCGCCTCAGTGAGATATATGGATGTCCTAGCTAAGCCAAGTATAGTCTAGTCCGAATTAATAAAAGCCGCGGGAACCGGAAGCTGTCAGTTTTACGGTATGACACGACATTGAACATGGATCTGGGATAAGAAGCAGACAAGTCCATCCATGGGTTTTAGGTTAGCATTGCCAAATCCAGATTGCAGCCCAAATATAATATAACTGACAAAACGAAATTCGGGGAGAAGCCTTCTGCTGGAAATCAAACATCGTGGCAGACGAGCGGCGAGCCTGGTTCCTGTCGATGTGGCTGGTAGAGTGCCTGGCAAGGGTTGGACCAAGGTTGGACACTACTACTAGTATCCTTATGGTCATTGCGTTATAATGACGGGGCGATTTCAGCATGATATGATCTTATTTGACAGTGCCTTCACACTACTCTCAATCTCAGGCGTCTCTGATGTCCTGAGTCCATATTTAGAGAGATTGACAAATGTCTCCTTGATGTCTACTGGCACTGGTCAGTTCTGACTATCTACCCTGAGCTCGAGTTCATTTACAATCAATCTTGGCTTGTTGACATTCGAACATTTCATCTGTCTACAACTTCTTGTCGACAATGTCATTGAAATAAAGAAATTCTTGGAAGGAATGTACAAGTTTCTGCAAGTCGTAGAACTACGTTCTATATATACAGTCCATCGAAAGCCTACGACGCCGTTTGGCAAACCTTCAATCAATCCACTGTACATTTCCCAAAGCCAACGCTTCGTCAAATGATGCCTTAGGTTTGTACTTGGCGCCATCAGGGTACTGCGCATCTAGCCGGAGCTTGACACTACGGTGGACCTTGATCTGCTTCTTCTGGCGCGGGATGATGCGACCGTGTCCAAAGTTGGGCCAGAAATACATGGTCCACGAATTATCGCTATTCTGGCGGCGCTGCTTGAGCGGAAGCAGCTCGAGTGACCACCAGAACCAAGCCAAACTGAGTTGGTCGTAAATCGGGGATAATGCATCCAGAAGCTCGTGCTCTTCTTCGGTTTTGGTTATCTCGACGAGATGATCCATTCCGGCGTAGTTGGGGAGCTCTTTCACGTCGGCGGATGGGATGTACTGAAGCTGCGCACTACCAAGAGACAGAGCGGGAGGGCGCTGTTGAACGTAGGGATAGAGTGTCGTAGGATCGAGTCCAACGGTGCGCAGTTCATCGCTGATGAAGATAATGCCGGAGTCGGCCTTGAAGCACTCTCGGATCATCCATCGTAGAGGGATCCTTGCGAGGGTATGAGGAGTGGCATTTTCAACGGAGCCACCACCGATATCTACATCATGTTTAGCCTTGAATTGTTTAACGATAAAAAAATAGATGCTTGCCGCAGTGACATCCCGAGAACCACACCTAAACAACCTCATGAGTAAGGATGTTCTAGAGAGGAAAATTGTGTAAATCACATACTTCCTCTACATCTGTGGGACGTTCAGATGGCCCAGAATATTTCCTCTCCAAAGCTCGAAGCGTGTCCTTCCCGTTCCCCGCATGTCTCTTGCTTTCGGTTGCAGCCGGAGAAGCCACGACAGGAACATCAGGCTTCTGTCCTTGAACGCCGAGTGTTGATTCCTGGACGTTGGGACGATTCCATAGATTCGCCTTGAACTTGGCGCGACGTTCGTCAAGTGAGACAGCGTGTCTGAAAGTGCGAACGATCGTATTTGAAGTGGTAAACGGTAGGCGCCGAGGGATGAGTCCGACCGAATTAACTGTATCCCTATTGGACGTGTTACATTGCAGGCAGGTCAGAAGACTTGACAGCTTACCAAACGCCGACGAACTCGATGAGAACATCTACGGAGAAGGCCTTTTTGAACGCATTGGATTGTTTCCACCCAGTTTCGTCGGTGCGAGTGTACATCTTGTATGCAAAAGGGACTTGCTGGAAATTGCAGGCCGGAAGAAGGCCAACCTACTACATATGAACACTAACGTGATAACTCGAATGCTAAAGCGGACATACCTTGTGGATCATTCCAGCGAGACCCCGCGCTGTGTAGGCACCTCGAGAAAAACCAAAAATACATATACGATCGCCAGCTTTGTCTGCGCGCCGATGTTAAAGCATGGAACTGGCTAGGAGAATGCATATTTACAATTTTGCATCAGAAATTCGTACCCATCTGAATCATACGTTATTGTTAGGAAGGCTGCAGCAAGAAAACGGTACGTATTTACCCATGACATGCGCCGACAGATTCCAAGCGATGGCTTCATCGAGTGTCTGTTATAATATGAGAACGGTTCTAGATGGTGTGATTGTAAAGTCAACGTGTCTTTGATATCTTTGCACCTAGAGGAGTAGCTACTTGTGGTGACTCGTAGGTACCAATCCCGGCCTACCAGGACATACGTTTTTAAAAGCTTGAGAAAAGCAATAACATTACGTACCTGGTAATATACCATCTGCTTATCGCTGTCATCCTTCTTGAGCATCGTGACGAGCTGCACAATGTTCGAATTCTACAGCTCTTGTGGGTTCGGTCTGATTAGACGAGCAGATACACAGAAAACCTACGTCAGAGCCAAACCTGTCGTGAATTCAAGTTAGGGAGAGCTTTTAAGTATTACGGCGAAAGAAAATTACTGGTCGCCAGTCCCATCGAAACAAAGGATTAAATTTCTAAAGCCGGCGGGGTGTGGAGGAGGAATTGACTTGGGGAATTCAGCAGAGCTAGTCGCAGGAGGAATGAACGCGGAAGCCTGGGGAGTGCCTGTAACCGTGGAAGCTTCACTGAGTACAGAGGATGTGGAAAGATCTTGGACGTGACTTGTCTCAGAGGATGACATGGTTAGGTGGGCTATGAGGGTGTCACATTTCGAACAGGGTTGCCGGTATAAGTATAGGCGAACACTGACAGGGATCTCAAACAGAAAGAAAGTCCCAGTGCGTTAATTTAGTTGAGCAGTTCACAGCAGTTCACTTGAACAGCTAAGCTAAGATTAGCATGTTATCGTCACAATTGAGTATCAAATGACAAGACCTCGTGATCCATTATGCCGGCGCCTCTTTCAACCGTATGCGCTTATATGATCTCGATTTTTTCCCCTTCAGTCCGAATTACGTCCTGTCTTGTCCGATCCAAGTCCAGAAGCTCATCTGCGAAAGTCATGCGGCCTAGCTCTAGATGGCTCTCTGCGGGTGAAGTTTGTTACCGGACACCTTCAGATCTTATAGTACGCACACGACAGCAACCAGCTGCCATATTCATCTGGCTTCGAATGCACTTCTTTCCTATTAGCGAAACATTTAAAAATTGAGGGTCTTTCATACCATTTTAATTCTCACCTGCCTGTTCTACAACGAGCAGATATGGCGAACATCACTGCTGCGCAAGCACTTTCCATGGGTGCAGACACCATCTATCTCGAAAGACGGCCACCTCCAATCGCACCGACTGGCTATTACGACTGGCAGATCACCTCTGACCCCTCACACAATCGTGAAGGTCACTCGTTCGTTAGCAATCTCATCTCCAAGGTAAATTTATCTGCATAGCCTTTCTATCCTTACGCTTACTCTCTGCTACAGGTTGAGTCTGCAAAAGCAAAGGGAATATATAAACCCAATCTCCGCGATGTCGTAAGTTCCTCGTATTACTAATCTGATATAGCAGTGCTCACCATCGTCATCTTATAGGATGCTTTTCTGCAAGCAGTCACAAATCCCACTGACATCGATGATAGGAAGGGAGCGGTGAGCTGACCAGTCTCTCACCAACACATCCATCTCTGATGCCCTTTCAGTTTGCTACCGGCCTCGGGATTCTTGCACGGCTCGACCCCAACAGCGATCTCGAGAAGAAGTTAAATGACGCAGTCATTGGGACGCTCTACAACACTGTACCTCATCCGCCAGCCGCTTTTCTTGGGCCGAACTACTGCTATAGGCGGGCTGACGGGGGTGGAAACAACTTGCAGGAACTTGACTATGGCCGCGCTGGTACCGCTTATTCCAGGAGTGTCCAGGGCAATGCTGGGCTCCCTTACACTTCTCTCCCCGATGCCGGGCTCATCTTCGACACCATCCTTCAGCGGAAGGGGGTTAGTATTCGTCTTTGCTTGCTTTCCTGATTAACTAGGTGGTAATTGTTTCTGCAGATAGTGAACCATTCAGGAGGAATGTCAAGCTTGATCTTTGCTTTCGCCGCAATCATCACACACTCTTTGTTCAGGACCGACCCCACCAAC